>PISX010030471.1:0-18669 GCA_004024625.1 Mellivora capensis | reverse complement strand
GGGCAACTGTTACGGGACACTGCTGGCTGTGGTGTTCGGAATGCATCTGAGTCTGCCCAGAAGGCCAGGGAAATGGAAAAAGTTCTTAATTAAAAACAACTAAAAAAAAAAAAAGAATCCATTTCACGGATCTGGAAAAGTCCATGTGAAAGAGTGAGCTCCCTGCTGCAGGGCAAAAGCGAGGTCGCCCGGAGCCAAGTACACCCATAGCCGGCCACTTGGCGTTTATGGCTCTAGGGGGAGGAGGCCGCACTGAAGCATTTTGGAAGGAGGGCTCAGAGGCTCTTGGCAGGGAAGGGAAAGAGGAGACATAGACTTTATTCTGCGCGTTGGTGCAGCACTTGGACGAGTCTGTGCTTTCCGAGGTGGCGGGAGCGGACTTGGCCTTGTGTGGGTGGGCGCCCTCGCAGAGGCTGTGGCTCACGCATTTGCATTTCCCACAGTTGAGCGCAGAGGCACGAAAGGCATTTCCCAAGCTGAAATCCGAGTGGCTATGAACGTGGGAAAGCTGGAAGCCAGAATGCTGTGTCGTCTTCTTCAGAGGTTCAAGGTTGTCAAGGTAACATGGCAGAGTCATGTGCCCTGCTTCATTGAGTCTGGTCACAGGCGGGGTGTGCTAGCCCAGGGCTGTCTCAGCTGGTCTCAGCCGTAGCCCCGACACTGGTTGTTGTTGGTTTCCCATTTTAAAAACAGAATGAGCCTTCAGCCCTGAAAAGTCAGGAGGAGACTGGCTGCGTAGGGGGCATAGCCGTGTGGGGGCTCCCAGGAGGCTGGCTAACCTCTTACGGCCCCTTCAGTCAAAGCAGGAGCCCTGGCCCCCACTCAGGCCACCCTCTCTCTTGCCACCTGCCTGGCTTCTGGGGACAGTGGGTTGGCCGACCGTATGCGTCTGCTGGTCCCCTTTAGGAATTCATGCCCACACTCCAGCCCTTATCCTTCCCTCTCTTCTTGCCAATATTTGGACCGTTTTGCTGGAAGGCATGATTACAGTCGAGCTGATGATTGCAGAGCGTGTGACGTGTGCCTCGGCATGAGCTTGGCATATAGATGATGTTGCTCTTCCTACCGATAAGGGCCCGGGGGAGCCCCTTTTCCCCTGTTCTGGAAGATAAGAATGAGTGTGGGTAGGTGATGGCTTCATCCTCCATCCCCAAGGCAGGGACCACATGGAACTGGTGACCTCCAGTCCATGACAACATTTCTGAACCCTCGAACCCTACATAGCTAACACTCACTGCTCCCAAACCATCTCCTGTGGGCCTAGTCCTGTGCCAGGCAGTGGGGAGGTGGGGAGGGCCAAATTAGGACCCTGCCCTCAGGGAGCTCACGGTCCCATAGAGCAGACGCACGTCCAGGATGGCAGTGGGGAAAACCATCTCCAACAGGCCTGTGGAAGCAGCAGCTGAAAGATGCCCAGACAGGGAGGGAATATTTGTGGGGCCAGTGAGGGGCCCGGGCGGTGACAGAGCAGGTACAGGAAAGATCAGGAAGCAGCCCTTGCAGCCCCTAGCTCACCCATGTGCATGAGTATTGTCGCTCCCTCCAGATGTGACCGAACACATCTCATCCCTTCCAGGGGTTCATGGAAGACGAAGGGCGTCAGCGGACCACCAAGTACATCTCCTGCGTGTTTGCAGAAGAGAGCGATCTGAGCCGACAGTACAAAAGGGAGAAAGCCCGGAGCCAGCTGCTAACCACCGTGAGCCTGGCCTCGGTGCAGGAGGAGTCACTCGTGCCTGAAGGGGAGGACACCTTCCTCTCCGAGTCCGATAGCGAGGAGGAGGGCAGCAGCAAGAGGAAAGGCAGAGGATCCCAGAGTGACGGGAAGTCCTGCTCGAACGCCAGTCTCGGGGCCCAGCCTCATCACTCTGCCTCGGCAAAGGGTAAGGGGGTACCCTCGGGGTTGGGGGGAGGGCGGGCAAGGCTGGGGGGCACATGTGCCCTCCATCTGAGCTGCTGGCAATCTTCAGAAAACAGCCCGTTCGGTTTAGCGGACACCCAAGGATCTCCTTGGTGCCGTCCTAACTGGGGACCTGTTGGTGTCACGTGATCTCATAATCCCTAAGCTTGGAGGAAACGATCATGTGGTCTGTCTCCTGGCTGCTTACAAGTCAGTTCTCCTTGGCCAATATTCAGTTTCTCTGTTGTGTTTTCACTAGTAAAGGGATGGGATCCACTCCGCTTCCTCTGTCCCCTTCCTCCAGCCATCTGAGGCACCCTCAGGCTTTTAGTTCAGTTAGAACTTTTGGAAACACGTGCAGGGTGGAGTCTGGCATCCAGCTGAGCAGGGTAATGGGGCGGCAGGGAGGCACGTACCCGAGTCCTCCAGCCAACCCCATGGAATCCTGGGCCTGCATGGGGCTGCTCCAGCTGCCGAGCCGAAGTGCCCTTCTCTCTGTCCCTCGATGGGGCCGCCGTTCACCCACCACCCCTTCACTGCAGGCGGCTGGAAAGTGGGAAACCTCCACCTCCCGAAGAAGCAGCTGCCGTCCTCCCTAGGAGCGGCTGAGGAGCAACCCTGCCAGAGCTCTGCGAGCCGGGACAGCCTTCAGGACGCCGTCTCCTCCTCAGACCCTGGCATGTCCTTCAGCTCCCGCAGCATGAAGAACAGCAGCGGCGACATAACCGTGATCGAAGAGGTCAGGCACGAAAACCCAAAGGTGAGTGCTCACGGTGGGGAGCGCCGGGGGCAGGTGGACCTTGGCCTTCCCAGTTCTATGCCTGAGAATCACCGCAACAACGGCAGAATCGGTAATGATACGAGCACCGCGCGCCGAGCACTCCGTGTCGGGCAGTCGCCTGGTGCGCATCCATACACCACCTCTCTGCCCGGCCAGAGAGCCGGCACTGTTGTTTACACAGCCTTTTCGTTTCCAACAACTTACTCTTTTTACTTAAATTTATTTTGGAAGGAAAATTTGTTTAGATTAGCAGTTCTTCCCGCTCTTGGCAGGTTTAGCCTCCCAGGGGACATCTGGCATGTCTGGACGAGGCATTTTTGCTGGTCACAGCTAGGGGAGCAGGGGCCCCTGGTAGGTGAGGCCAGGGGCTGCTGCTTAATCTCCTAGAATGTGCGAGGACAGCCCACAGGAGAGACTTACCCAGCCCCAGACGTCAGCAGTGCCGGCGCTGAGAAGCCCTGCCTTAGCTGGAAGGCCAGTATCACTGGCCGCGAGAGTAAGGTAATTATAAAATAGATAAAGGAAAACTGAAACTGCTCAGTATGTTCTGGCCAGATGCTGTTGGGGGTCGCGGCTTTAAGGACACAGTAGAATCAAATGCTTTTCATCATTGTAATTAGAAGGA
The DNA here is from genome assembly GCA_004024625.1 of Mellivora capensis. Classification (NCBI taxonomy): domain Eukaryota; kingdom Metazoa; phylum Chordata; class Mammalia; order Carnivora; family Mustelidae; genus Mellivora; species Mellivora capensis. The sequence continues at coordinate 15,363 of PISX010030471.1, read as the reverse complement.
TTAAAAAGGCGATTGACACAGGAGCGCCGCTCTCGTGATGTGATTCAGTTCACCTTAGGCCGTCCTTTGTTACTTGAACGTGCCTCGGAACCCGCCAGTGGTGCCTCCTGGCTTCAACAGCACAGCATCAGGACGAGGCAGCCTGCTGGGCTGAGCATGGCTGAGATCGGGGTGGCTTTCAAGGCTGTTCTGCTCTTTTGCGGAGGCCTCACAACACCCAGTGAGGTCGATGTTGGGTCTCGGCCAGGACAAGACCCGGGAGGCCCCTGGGGAGTGAGTGACTTGCCTGCTTGATGGATGCAAAGTGGGGACCAGAATCCATGTGTGTACAGCTCCCCCCTTGCTTCTCCCCTGCTGGCGTGGAGGCCTGTGCTTTCAGTACAAGCCTTATGGCAGAAGCGATGGAGCGCGGGGTTGCAAAGGTTTTCTGTGGATCATAGCCCTTTCCTCATCTTTGGGTGGCATTACTTCTCAAGTCCCGGTTGGGACTGTGTTGCACTAAAAAAAACCTGCCAGCAGGTGGATGCCAGCAGGTTCCGGAGGGTCTGCCTTTCTCCCCACTCCCCCACCCCCACCCCCTTGGCACCTTCTGCTCAGGCTCACATGTCTCCAGTGCATGCACGCTTCCTCCAGGTCCTAGAATTCCTCTGCTTGCCACCTGGCTCAGCTCTTTCTCTGCCTCTTAGAAACCTGTTCCCCAAGTAACAGAAGAATGCTGTCCTTTCTGCTGCGTGCTCAGAAGAGGGCATGAAGGCCGTGTCTGGAGGGCTGTTGGCCAAGCATGTCTTCACCTTGCTCTCCAGCAGCCGATCCCCTGCCCTGGCAGGTGGCCATGCGGCTCATGTGGCTCCCCTCCAGAATGTTTGCTTCGATGTGAGAGAGCACAGAGGTCTCTCTCCCGAGCCTCTTCTTGAATCTTGAACCCTTTTGAGCTGGTCCCCCTTCAGGAAAGAACCATGCCTCTCCTGAAGCCCCGGCCCTCGGCAAGGAAGTGATCTGTGGGGCTGGCTGTTCTCATTCTCCAGAAAGCGCCACTCTGAGTGAGGAGGGCGTTCGGGGCAGGGGGCCCTGGACCACCATGGGGTGCTCATTTGTGCCAGGTGATGTGCAGGAAATATGCTGGAGTCAGGATTTCCCCTCCCTTCCTGGGACACGCAGGGGCTTGAATAAATCTGCTCCAAGGGCACATGGAACGAGTTCACAGAAACTCTTAGAAGACAGGAGCCATGAAGAGAACCGTGGGCATTTTGGCAGGAAGGGGAAAGAGTGCACACAGCTCTTTTCTTCTCCCCTTGTCTTTCTTTTGGCACACATCTTAACGTACTAGGGGCAACTGCATGAACCCAGCCCACCCCTGCTTCTGTCCGATATTCCCAGAGACACATGGTCCTCTTGACTTTTCCTTCCTGAAATGTGGGCATAGAAACTGCCTAAAGAGGCAAAGCACACCCGCGGGGATGGCGTCTGGCCCCCGACTGCACTGAGCCCGTTGTGTTCTCACTCTCTCGGTCCCTGTTCTAGGAGAGCGGCGGTTCCCAGAAGACGGGGAAGCATGGCCCAGGCCAAGACAAACCCCATGAAACTTACCGGCTGCTCAAACGCAGGAACCTGATCATAGAAGCCGTCACCAACCTGCGCTTAATCGAGAGCTTGTTCACGTAAGGGGCCGTCCGTCCGTCTGTCTGTGTTCACGGTGCATCTCAGGCCAGCTGGCTGTCACAAGTCACGGAAATGACTGAGCGGCTTCTGAGCCAGAAGATTCCCCCAGCTGCCCCGTGTAGGAGGGAGGGCTTAGCACTTGTTCTGGTGATTCAGAAAGTGTAGACACTGAGGAGTGTCGAGGCCCTAGACGGGGGGAGGTTGAGGGAGTGAGAAGCGGAAGGTCAGGGGGGTGCAGGGCCCCTCTCTTTCCTTAGAGAAGAAACTTGGACAACTAACTGCATCAGCTTACTAACTGTTCTTAGTTCTGCGTGGAGCGTTCGGCTCCAATACAGTCGGATGTGAAAGCAGAAATAGAGATGTAGGTAGAGCATGTGTGTCTGGGCTGGCTCTGTGCGCGTAGGGCCCCGTGCCCCGTGGGGGTCCTTCTAACCCACCATCACCACCGCTTCCCGGCCACATCTGGCTTCTGAGGCACCAGCATCAGAGCCGCTCGATTAGAAGGAGCCTTGCCCTTGGCCAGTGGGCCTCATCCTAATTCTCTAACTGGGGCCTGGGGAGACTGTGTGCAGACAGTGCTGCCCTTGTTCCCACCTCTGTGCCATGAGAGGCTCTGCTGGGACTTCCTCACGTCCTGCTGGCCCTGCCATTCAGTAGTCCGTGATCCAGAAATGTCCCTGCAGTCCCTCGGTAGATCTAGAGGGGGGCCGCACAAGGAGAGGAATCAGAAAGAGCTGCGGACCTGAGTGTCGACTGCAGGACCCTGGTCCACCTGTCTGGGAATTAAATGAGCATGGAGACAGGGTGAAGACAGATCTCCATCACGGCATTCAGGGTCCCCCCCCCCTCCCCCGCCCCCTCGCATCGTCTTCAGGACTCACGAGCTCCCATTAGCTCCCCCGGGGAAAGGCTCAGCACGGGAAGCTGCTGTGAGTGCCGGCTTCTCTTGAGCCGCCTCATGATGAGATTGTTGGGAATACTAACTTCTTCTTGTGTGACACCCCAGGATCCAGAAAATGATCATGGATCAGGAGAAGCAAGAAGGCGTGTCCACCAAGTGCTGTAAGAAGTCCATCGTCCGCCTGGTGCGCAACCTGTCCGAGGAGGGCCTCCTGAGGCTGTACCGTACCACGGTCATCCAGGACGGCATCAAGAAGAAGGTGCAGGCTCCCCCGGCACCCCCCACGCCGGCCTCCTGCTCTCGGAGGCTTCCTCGTCGGGCTCCTCTTGCCCTCGTCCGATTTCACTTGTTCCATTGCTGCCAGTAACTCAGTCGCCCATTGTGCCTCCTTATCTGGATAGCAGGGGCCTTGCCGGCTTCCTGGGGAGGCTGGAAACGCAAAGGCAGGATAATGTGCTTGGATCTTGGGGCAGCATGTGTGGCCCCGAGAGCAGGTGTCTGGTGCCCAGGCCCACCCTGAGTAACACATTGGAGTCCGGCAGAGCCTGCTGGCAGAGACTCAGCTACGGGTAGCAGGTGGAAGGTGTAGACTAGGGCACCAAGAACGACTTCCATGGAGATGCGAGGAAATATCCCCAAGGAAGTACCGGTGGTCACTTAGGATGACCTGAGCACCCGTAGATCTTCTGTCTTGAGTTTATCCGTTTCTATGAAATTTAAGGTTGGGGGCCATTCCCATCGCAACTGGAGCTCACAGCTCTCTGCATGTGTCTTAAGGCATAGAGTTTTCAGGGTCAGAGTAATTGGAGAGAGCCCCGCCGGGCCCAGAGACCAGAGGGAAGGTGCTGCAGGGACAGGCACTGGTAATTGCCTGACCCTTTTTTTGTGGCTGCATTGTAAATCTCTTCCTTAAGAAAGCTATGCTTTGATGTGGCATTTCCTTAATAAGTTGGCAAGGTCATTTCTGCTTTTTTGCTTTATCTTATTTTTTGGTTTGAAGTTTGAGAAACAGAGCCACGTGAGAAATGACTTACACCGTTTCTGCCCTTCTGGGTCGGCAGCTCTCATCATTTTCCTATCTGCTCTTTCAGTCCCCATGACCTTGCCCTTCTCTTTCCCCCGCCCCCACCCCTAACAGCCTGTCACTCCTCCCCTGGAGCAGGCGTGGAGGGGGAGGTCCTTGTGCTGACCTCTCTCATTGAAGGGCCAAAGCCCCCACCCCTCAGCCACAGCCCCTCAGATTTCTGAGCAGTTACTTAGGAGGGGGTGGGCAGCCTTCTCAGGATGATGATGAGGGCAAGAGAGCCTCCCCCAGTCCAGGAGTGGCCCGGGGATCCACTGTGTGTCCAGCTCCTGTTTGCCCTAGTGTCCAGCAGGTGGTGTGGAGGGAGAGGGTGGGGACAGAGCGCCAGGCGTAAGCACCACAGATCCCAAGACCTCAGACACTAGGGCACTGTTGGCCTTCGCTCCTGCATCCTGCCTGCTGGGCCGTCAGGGAGCGGGCTGGCCGCTGGGCCGTTGCCCGTGGGAAATGGGAATGCATTGTATTTGCTCCGTGCATGTAAACGTTCCGAGGTGTTGCCTAACTGCATCTCACCAGAGCCTCATAGAATCCCCACAAAGTTGGCAGGGCGCGGGCAAAGGGTCCCCATCCTGGTGGTACTGCCCATTCCCTGCCATCTGCCACCTCTCCCCTTGGGCCACTGTCAACATGAGGCCTGCTGGCCAGAGCCATCCGTCTAGGAAACCTGACCTTGCTCTGTCCTGCCGGCAGCAGAGATGGAAGAAAGGCCTGGCTCTCCGGGGGCTGTGACCGTGACGCTTGCCATCTCTCACCCAGCCACCACCCTCGCACCCCTCTCCTCATCTCCACCAAGCTCTTCCCTTTGTCACCCCAGATAACATGCGTGCAGTGGTCACCACTGGAACTGTTCAGCTTCAGTACCCTGGGAGAGGGAAGAGAACAAAAGAAGCTCTAAATCCTCCGCCAGTTGGTTTAGATGCGGGCCTGGCAGGAGTCCCACGATGGCACTCTCAGTGAGGGGAGATTAATGAAAGCTGCTTACCTTTTCCAGATGGAAGCTCTCAGGACTCGCGGGCGACTGTGGGAAATTCTCAGATAGCTGCACTGGGGTAGCAGGAGCGGGCCACCAGGTAGCAGCAGAGGCCGGGAGCCGGGACAGCCCAGCGGGGGGAATGCCAAGCCGGTTGCTCTCTTTCCAGGGCAGACATTCCTCCCCTGAGCCGAGCAGCATGTCTCCAGTGGCAGAGCTTGAGAAATTTTGTTGCCAGAAATCATAATGGCCTTTCGTTTTGGTCCCAGACATCTCTTGGGAATGTTAATGAGAACAGGTGGCACCCACCAAGAGGTGAGGTGCAGAGCTAGGGCTCCCTCAGCATTTCCCCTGCCCTTCTGGGACACTCTGACCTCTCACTCCACAGGTGGATCTGGTTGTGCACCCGTCCATGGACCAGAATGACCCACTGGTGAGAAGTGCCATCGAGCAGGTCCGTTTCCGGATCTCCAATTCCAGCACAGCAAACAGGCAAGTGGCGGCCCCTCACAGGAATCAGTCAAGCTGCCTTGTCTTTGTGTCCCCGCCCATAGCACTTTTTGCCCTTTATATTCAGGCGAGACCAGTGTATTCACGGGTTTAGGAGCAATTTCTGGATTTGGGGTTTTTTTTGGTAAGATTTTATTTGAGAGAAAGAGCACAAGCTTCATAAGCAGAAGAGAGAGGGAGAGGGAAATGCAGACTCCCCACTGAGCAGGGAGCCTGTAGCAAGGCTCGATCCCTAGACTCCGGGATTGTGACCTGAGCCAAAGGCAGACGCTTAATTGACTGAGCCACCCAGGTGCCCCCAATTTCTGGATTTTTAAGGGAAAAAAAAAGTGGCCTAACATTCTTCATTCCGCTCTGCCTAATGGTGTTGACAGAGCACTCTGACTCACGGGCCCTGTGAAGTAGGAAGCTCACTCGGTCTCCTGATGGCTCACAGTGAGCCTACTTGCCTTTCTGAGGCCTTCTCTAATTTCGTTCATAAACTGTCTCACGGACTGAGAAAACTCAGGGCTGGAAGAAAATTCTTAGCTGAGCTTAAACTGGACGTGGCCGATGGGCAGGCACAGGGTTCCATGGGGATCACAGACCTTGGCTTATGTACTTGGAACTGGGTTGCTGATGGATTTTACATCAATTCCTGATCTCTAGCGCTTCTTTTTTTTTTTTAATATATTTTTTAAAAACATGCGAGCAGGCGTGGGGGGCAGAGGGAGAAGGAGAATCTCTAGCAGGCTGCCTGCTGCACAGAGCCTGACACGGGGCTCGATCTCACCACCCTTTGGTCATGACCTGAGCCGAAGTCACAAGTCGGATGCTTCGTGGACGGAGCCATGCCCAGGCGCCCCAGATCTCTGGCATTTCTGAAAGTGTCAGAGGACCCAGCACATTGGCTACTTTCTTACAAGGTAGCAGCTGGCCAGTAGGTGGGGGTGCCCTCGGCAAGGTCCCCACAGCCCCTGTCACCCCCGAATATCCAGTGACTCGATGCATTTTTTTCATTCACATCATCTGCTTGCCTTCGACAGGCAGGGGAGGTTGAAACTCCAGGGTCCAGTGGCTGCGTCTGAGTCCCGAGGGCGGACCTCGTCCTTCCTCCCAGTCCTCGTTCTCCCAGCATGCTATCGATCTTGTATTTGAACTGCAGGGTGAAGGTGCCCCAGCCTCCAGCGCCTCAAGAAGTTGAAGACGAAAGTCAAGGAAAAGAGGGTCCAAGCGGATCAGGAGACTCTCAGCCGAATGCTTCCTCTAAACCAGAAAGCGGACGGGTGAAGAAAACCGATGAGAAGATGGGCATCACCCAGCTGAAAAATTACAACCCTGTTATAGGTAAACAAGTGGCTCCCCGTTGGCGTCCGGCGCCTTGCCCTGGGTTGTCTGCATGGTGATGCTTGAGTCACTTGCCGTGCCGCGTTCTAGCACGGAGCTGTAGTTGGAAGAAGCAGGTCTCAGTCGCTAGCTGGGTCATGGGGGTGCTGGTACCATGGCTGCTGCTGGCCTCAGTTTCCCCATCTGCACAGTGGGCATGCTTCTTGCCCTGCATACCTCACAGGGCTGTCAGGAGGCTCGGGTGAAACTGTGCTAGGTCGTACCTCACATGAGGAGTTAGTCACAAAGGTGAGTTCTTTCTGCTCAGTGTCCTTGGCCTGGAATGTTCTCTAAGCTACAGAAAATCTGTTTCTCCTGACCTCATACCCCTCCTGGTAGTTATGGTCATTGAGGACTTTGAACATTCATATGATTTTCCCAGAATCTGTTCTCTGACAGGCTGCCTCCTCCCTGGGCCCCCACCAGGCCGCTCCAACGTGAACACACGCGGGGCAAGTGCCGAAGGCCTGGGGGGGGCGGGGTTTGCAGCTTCACACCTCTCCTGGCCATAAACATGCACGTTGGCGGAGGAGGACAGAGGTGACTCGACAGGGCATAGACCATGTCCTGGTGGGGGCACATGGCCCCGCAGACCTGCGATCCAAGGCAGAAGAGGCCATCTATGTGACCTCCCTCTCTGCACATCCTGTCCTAGCAGTGCAGCCTGCTTTCGGTCTTCCAGGCTTAGGCCCTGAGAGGCTGTCCCGGGCAGGAGCAGGTGCGGCCGAGCAGTGCCCGCACTTGCACAGACAGAAGACTGTGCATGTGTCCCTCCAGTGGGCATGGCAGTGGAGGAGGGCCTCCTGGCCACTCGTCCTCTCTCCTCCTGCTCCTGTGGCTCCCTGCTCCCTCACCTGGCTTCTCTCCCCGGGAAAGGCCGGGCAAGACTTCATTTGTGTCACCAAACAGGATGCTTTCAAAGAACCTAGATATGGGGGTACTTTACACAGCCCCATCGAGCCGGGACAGGGGGGTGCCCTGTGTGGAGGTTTGGCAGGCCCTCTCCAGGGGCGTCCCTCTCCGTCACACTCCAGCTTACCTGCTGCACCCTCCTCCTCCCTTGCTACACCCATCACTGGGGCCTCCGGGCCCTCCATTGAATGAGCCGGGCGCACATGTGTCTCCAGCACCTCGCACTTGTACCCAGGGGGCACATCCCCAGGTACCTGCGTCCCCTCGCCCTGCCCCCTTGAGGACCTTGCTTGTCCTCTAGGTGAAATTACGGCCCTCATCCCCTGTCCTCACTTTGTTTTCTGATATATGATTCTAAGTATCTTGTTATTTGTGGCCTTTGCCCTGGAAAATAAGTTCGGTGAGAGTAAGGATGTGTGTCTCTCCCTGGCACCTGGGACATAGCAGCACTTGGTGGTTTTGGAGCAAATTGGTGGGAGTTCTCAAGCATTGCCCTCCCCGCTCTCTCGCCTTAGTTCCAGGACTCGGCCGCTCTCTAGGATTTCTGCCCAAAATGCCTCGCCTGCGGGCAATACACATGTTTCTGTGGTACCTAATCTATGGGCATCCCACCAGCCGCCTGGGGGACAAGCCAGGCCTTGGCAGTACGAGGAGAAGGCAGGACCCAGGCAGGATGGGAGTCCTGCCCTCCTCCAGAAGTGACCTGGGGGCCTCCTCTGATGCCCCACCCAAGGACCGCCAAGATGCAACCCTCCTGGAGACTGAAGTGGAGCTCCCCACGGAGAAAGGTGAGGTGCTCCCAAGGCAGGCACGGCCAGCAGCGTCCTGAGAGGAGTCCTAGTGCTTCCTCCTCCTTAGCATCCGAACCGGCTGAATCCCCACGGTGCCCTGATCAAAAGAAAGTCATAATCCAGACTTCCTCAACCCCGGGGCCTCCAGCCTGACAAGAAGGGTTTTACCCGAGTTTGTGATGAGAGGGAGTCAGGACCTGCTGGGACGAGGTCATGTCCCCACCATGATTGAGACCTTTCCTGTGGCACTGACCCTGATTCTCTCCTAGTATATGTGGATGAAGCCTCGTGGAAACGCTACGTCCCTCCCATCCCAGTCCACAAGGACTTTGGCTTCGGCTGGGCCCTCGTCAGTGACATTCTTCTCTGCCTGCCCCTCTCCATCTTTGTTCAGATTGTGCAAGTCAGTTACAAGGTACTGATGACTCCTGGGGCTGTTGTGGGGGCTGGTCCCTCAGCTGTAGGCCAGAAAACCCATGTTCACCCAGTCAAGGGAAAATACTTCGAGACTTGCAGTTCTCTGGATACATGGATGGAGGGTGGGAGGAAAAGATAAGATTAGATGGTTGGGTGGATGGATGGATGGGTGCATAGAAGGACGGAAGGAAGGGAGGATAGGTGCTGGAGAGAGAGATGGTGGAAAGAATGGATGGATAGATGGCCAGATTGGATGCGTGGATGGGTGGGTGGATAGAAGGATTGGATGGATGGATAGATGGGGAGGGAGGATAGATGGGATGGATGGATAGAGATAGATATAGATAGATAAATGATTGGATGGGTGTATGGTTGCCTGGTAGGTCAAGGGAAATACTTTAAAAAAAATTTTTTTTAAAATTTATTTATTTGTCAGAGAGAGAGGGAGAGCGAGCGAGCGAGCACAGGCAGACAGAGTGGCAGGCAGAGGCAGAGGGAAAAGCAGGCTCCCTGCCGAGCAAGGAGCCCGATGTGGGACTCGATCCCAGGACGCTGGGATCATGACCTGAGCCGAAGGCAGCCGCTCAACTGACTGAGCCACCCAGGCGTCCCAGGGAAATACTTTAAAGACGTGTTCTTATAGTTAGTGCAGTCAGACAGATTGAAAGACAGACAAGTAATGATGTTGTAACAATAAAATATGTTTTAGAAATTTGGTAAATACAGCAAAAGGAGAAAATGGGTTCAGAGAGACTACTGCCCAGAAAGTGGTGCGTATATTGCATGATTCTTGTCCTTGACCCTGGACTTGAGGGTGAGCTGATCTTGAATATGACCTCTTAGGTAGACGACCTGGAGGAATTTCTGAACGACCCTCTGAAGAAGCACACGCTGATCCGCTTTCTGCCCAGGCCCGTCCGGCAGCAGCTCCTGTACAAGAGGTGAGGCTCCCGGGATGTACGCGGACTGGCTGAGAGTCCGGCAGCCTGCTTGAAACGAGGGCTCTGAGTGATCATTCACCAAGAAGTGAGAACGGTTCTGCCTGCCAGGTCGCAAAGACATGAGGCTCTCCTTCATTCAGTGGTCCTAGGAGCCTTGTGGATAAAGCACAGGGGCAAATGAGGTGCAGGCTGGTGAATTTTATTACTGTATTTCAAGGTTAAAAGAACCTAAAGTCTGCCAATAAAGACCGCAAGTATTGGGGAGGGCTTTCCCTTTTGCCTCCTGCATTTGGGAATCAGTTCCCATGTAGGATCGGTGCTCCATTGCCCTGGCTGGGTGTTGGGAAGGGGCAGAATCTGGTTCTCCTCGCCGGGCCGGCCCGAGGCCAGTCCTCCAGCGCCCACGAGCTGGAAGGGGATGGCCACGAGCAAGTCGCATCCCTCAGCTGAGACACAGACCCTCTGACCACCGCCGAGCGTGTGGCGATTGGAACCCACCCCTCCCCTCTGTTTTCCAGACGTTACATTTTTTCTGTGGTGGAGAATCTTCAGAGGCTGTGCCACATGGGGCTGCTGCAGTTCGGCCCCACGGAAAAGTTTCAGGATAAAGACCAGGTAACGTCTCTTACGCCCGAGTGAACGGCGTTCCTGGTGGCTGAGAGGTTTCCAGGTGGCTGACCTGCGGCGGTTCTGAGGTTCTTTCTTCGCCCTGTCCACGTGTCTCTAGGTCTTCATTTTCTTAAAGAAGAATGCGGTCATCGTTGACACCACCATCTGTGACCCGCATTACAACCTGGCCCACAGCAGCCGGCCCTTCGAAAGGCGTCTGTACGTCCTGAACTCCATGCAGGACGTGGAGAACTACTGGTTCGATCTGCAGTGTGTCTGTCTCAACACCCCGTTAGGTACGGTGGGTCTGGGTGGGACCCCGCCTCTCCCCCTGCTTCCCGGGTCATCGCCAGGGTTCCTGGTGAGAGGACCCTAGAAGCGGCTGCTGCTTTTCATACTGCTCCCCGGAAACCTAGAGTATCCTTGGAGCTGCCTTAGAAAGGAGGGCAGTGGACTCTGAATGGGGGGCTCCCAGACCCCCACATACGTTTCACCCAGACCACTCTGCTTGGTCCTTATTCACTTGTGCATTCAGTAGGAATTTGTCGAGCACCTTGTGTCTGGCATCTCCTGGGCCTGCCCCATCACACCCGGCACAGGCACAGCAAGTGTGTTGTCGGAGAGACAGGAGAGGCTGGTGTGGGGGAAGAGCGGCATCTGCAGTTGGAGGAGCAGTGGGGAGGCGAGTCAGACACTGGGGGCCTTGCAGGACTTGGTACCGGCTTTGTCCTAAGAGCAGGGAGAAGTCCACCCTGCCTGCTGGGTGGGGACGGACTGAGGGCCCGAGAGCAGAAGCCGAGCCATGACTCATTTTCTAAGAGAGAGCCTTCCGCTGGTGACTATGAAGGAGGGGGGCACTTGAGAGGTATTTTGTAGGGTGTTTTGGTTTTTGTTTGTTTGGGGTGTTTTATTTTTTATTTTGTTTTGTCTTTTGGTTTATTCGGCATGGGAGATATTTGGGAGGAAGAAATGAGCAAATCAAGCCAGCGGTCGGTTGAGTTGGGTTTAGGGATAAGGCCTTAGCTTTCGTCTTCTTCCTGTCCTTGGAATATCCCCTGACCTGTGTCCACCTGGCAGTGGCCACACCTACATGGAGCATCAACACTTTTGAGAAAGCCTTTCTAGCACGTTATACTGTCTTATGATTTCCTTCTTGGGATTCCTTGGGCCCAGGAAATTTGACTTCCCTCCCCTGGTGTCCCAAAGTGCCTGGTACACAGTCGACGTCCCATAAATGTGGATTGACTAGATAGAGGGTATGTGAAGGCCATAGATCCTCACTCTGTCCTCTGAGCCAGATTCCATCTGGTCTCTTCTCACCACTTCTGCGAGGAGGAGGGATGGCACATCCAGTCTGCCCCTGGCAGAGGAGCCCTCTTCCCTTCCTGTAGTCAGTGCCAAAAGATCAGTCCTGAACTTCGCTTTTTGCAAAGCAGGAGCCCCATATTTATTTTGTAGAATTACATAGTGCTGGCAGGGTAATGAGCCCCTGTACTTAGAACCTTTAATGTGATGGGTCTGGACAGATTTTTCGACCTGTGTGTTTCATAGAAGCCTCTGGCATTCAGTGAGGTAGGCTTTTACCATTTCAGATTTTTAGAGTGCCCTAATTCCCCTGCATTTTATACCCAGATAAAAATTTGTGGACCAGTATGTTATTTGCACCAGAGTTGTTGAGGCTTGACAATTGGTGAATTTCCATCCCTTTTAGTGTTCATGAACAGAAATGGAGGAGGCTTAGACTCTATTCATCAGGCATCGATTGTCCCTTCGTTCAATAAACATTTGAGGAGGTTCTGCCCCGAGGACTGAGGGAAAAGCACCATATAACAGGCCATGAGCATCCTCTCAAGCAGGGAGCCTCACTGAGCATGGGCGTGTGCCAGAAGCACCCGAGGAGCCCACTGAAGTGCGGGTTCCTGGCCCTGTCCAGTGTGAGGATGACCTCCGTCTGCATTTCGAGCACAACAGCTAGGTGACACACAGGAGAAGCACGGCCTCAGGTCCTCCCAGGCTCAACTGGCCATTCAAATGCATGACCTTGGGCCCCCTTGGAAGCCCTCTCTGAGCTTTGCCTCTCCATTTCTAAGCTGGAACAGCAGCCCCATCCCCTTATGGGCTGAAGCCAAGCTAGAACATGGGGTCTTATGTAAATACCGGCTGAGAGGTGTGGGGCAAGGGCTCTCCTCTGCCCCTTCGCCCCCAGCCAGTCCCCGCCCAGGTCTGCCGTCAAGGGTGTTAGAAGATGGTCGCTGGTACCCTGTGAATCACTGTAGCCTGCCTTTGCCTGACTCCAGCAACAGTCGAGTGTAGTTTAGAAATTCTCGCAAGAAAGGCAGTGTTCTTTATTGTGGATTAACAGCATGTGATTTCTCAGCTATGTTACTGCACCTCTTGGGCATGCAGGAAACATCTGGCTTCCCCCCCGTCCCCCACTGGGCCTAGGGAAACTGACCCCCGCACTGAGCTCTTGGTCCCGCTCCCTGCTGATCCTGACCCCGCAGCCACTGCCACGTGCGTCAGTGTTCCTTCCCGCTCCCTCTGTGCGGGTGCCCGGGAGCTCCACAGGCTTCCCCCGAGGAAGGAAGCCTCGGGGCTCCTCTGCTACTGATTCCCCACCCCTGTTGGGTTCTTCTGTTGCCAGCTTACCTTCCCTGCTTAGCGGAGGTCAGCCAGAGTACGGCTCCTTCCCTTGGGGTCACCCTCTGACATCGATGAGAACACATTCCTACGAAGAGGATGTTTTGCCAGTTTCAGAGCCCCTCCTCTGGTTGGGGAGCGGGGTCTCTCTCTCACCCCCAGCCGCTCGCGCCTTGGCCATGCAGAGCCGCCACCACACGGTGGCATCAGGGATGCCTGTGTCTTCTTTCCCAGGTGTGGTGCGCTACCCGCGTGTCAGGAAGAACAGCTCACAGGACCAGGGCCTTGATGAGGAGGGCAGTCTGCAGAAGGAGCAGGAGAGCGCCATTGACAAGCACAACCTGGAGCGCAAATGCGCCATGATGGAGTACACCACGTGCGTCCCTGTCCCGCACGCACTGTCCCCAAGTGCATCCGCGCACCGCGCACCGCCCCCAAGTGTCCCCAAGCCCCTGGCCTTATCGTTCCAAAAAATCAGTTACCAAAATGTGAAAATTGGGAATTTTACCTATCTGGCAGATTGACAAGTGCTTTGCTTCTCTTAGGTATTACTGGGAAAGGTAAAAGTTAGAAAAAATACCCTCGCCCGTGTCTTGGGTTCCCTTTTCAGTTCCCAAGAGGGGCTCTTTTTCTGCTTCTTTTCCCACCCCTCAGGGGAAGCCGTGAAGTTGTGGATGAAGGCTTGATCCCCGGGGACGGGCTGGGAGCCGCCGGGCTCGATTCCAGTTTCTATGGACACCTAAAGCGCAACTGGATCTGGACCAGCTACATCATCAGCAAGGCCAGGAAGGTGGGTTCCCGGGGGGGCGGGCACCCCTCCCCCAACTGGGAGCTACCAGAGCTACCCATCCCTCTCGATCTCACCCGACTTGGCTCACTGCTCACTGGTAGAACAGCAGTTGACCAGAGGCCCAAATATTTATTTCCACATGTATGGTAGGTGTATCGATCTGGCCCGGCCTTTGTCTTTTCAGTGCATTCTAACCAATTCTGTGATGTGGACAGGTACTCCTTTTTAAAGAAGGAACAGAAAGTCTGTGAGACAGAGGTCAGACATGAGGGAGGGCTCAGAAGCAGCCCAGCCCCTAGAGCAGCCTGACCCCCACCCCCAGCCTGGCCTCTGCAGAAACCTGAACACCTCTGAGCATCTGATGCTCTGGGCCCCTGGGGATTCGGGGAAGCCCCTGCTCTGTTCCAGGGCTGCACTTGCTTTTTAGGAGAACACTGCTTCTGAAAATGGGCTCATGGTGAGGCTCCAGACGTTTCTGTCCAAGCGCCCGTTGCCGCTCAGTGCCGGAGGTACGTGTGCGGGGCGTTCACCCCAGAAACACGCGGGGCCGGCGCGGGCCACGTGACTGCGGACCACGGCAGGCTCTGCTGGGTCTCTGGCCCCTGCGGAGCTCGTCCTAAGACGCCCACCTCCCGTGCTTGTTTCTAGGCACCGGCAGGTTGAACATCTGGGGGGAAGCCAGAGTGGGAGCCGGGCTCTGCGCTGACCGGGAAGAGCAGTTCGAGATGGACCGAGAGCCCACGCTGGACAGGAACCGGAGAGTGAGGGGCGGACGGAGCCAGAAGCGCAAGCGGCTGAAGAGAGACCCTGGAAGGAAGATCAAGAGAAAGAGAAAAGGTTTCGTGATACTCGTTTGTGTCTGCTGGGCCTTGTCTTTGTACCTCCCGGCCCGGAGGCAGGCAGTCGTGGCTCTGCGGCCACCGTGACCTCTGCCCTCAGACTCGGGGTTCTGTTTTCCCCGCCATCTGTGGGGCTCGTGCTGCGTGGTTGCCGATCTGTCCCCCGCGTCGAGCTGGCAGACAGATCCGCGAGCTCCTCGTGTGCTTTCTCTGTCTGTCTGCTCCCTTGGAAACCCCTCTCACTTCTGTTCTCTAACTCCATCTCACCTGAGGAAACTGGAAAGTCGTTGGCAGAAATCCTCATCAAGCCCCAATCCTGTCATTCCCCGTGGTTTGGTTTTTAATGTCTGCATGACGTTAATCAGGCCAAAGTCATGTTGTGTTTGCAAATTAAAGGGAAGGTGGGAGTCGGTGGGGCCTGCGGGATCTCCGAATCTCAGCAAGCCCTGAGGCGTGTGTGACGCCGCCATTTTGGAATCTTCACCTGGGCAAGTCTTTGTGGCAAAGGATGGCGGGAGGACAGTGAGGAGACCGGTGTGTTTTCTTCGACCACCTTTCCACCCTCTAAGTGGTCTGTGTGTCGTACCGACAGTCTCATAGCTACATCGCTTTCAGACGAGAACAGGATGTTTAAATGGGAACCTGGTTTTGGTGGTTTCTTTGGCTGGTGTTTGTACCAAGTAGCCTTGTGTCCGTTGGAAGGGCCCCCTCAGCGCAGGCTGTCCGGATCCGCCTGAGATCAGTTGGCGAAATCCGGTGGTGGTGTCCCTTGGAATCCCAGATGTTCGCGCTCTACTCTTCTTTTGCCTTAATTGGGAAAAAACTTCCCAAGCAAATAGTCTCTTGGAATGGGCAGTAGCATATGGTGTTTACCTTGTGAAACTGCCTTCAGTATCTCCCCGAGGGGAGGAGATGTTGAAAAAACCTAGTGGCTT
>PISX010030470.1:0-18663 GCA_004024625.1 Mellivora capensis | reverse complement strand
GGGGGAGCCTGGTGGTGGGTATTATGGAGGCACGCATTGCATGGAGCACTGGGTGTGGTGTAAAACTATGAATTCTGTTACGCTGAAAAGAAATTTTAAAAAAATATTTTAAAAAAAAGAAATAAAAAAAAATCAAAAAGCCAGAAGACACTGGAACAACATATTATATAGGCTGAAAATGATCTTAAATATTACTGTATAGTCAAAATAATACAGCATTTATGAAAGGACACTCATATCAATGAAACAGAACAGAGTCCACAAATAGACCTAACAGATATGGCCATTTGATTTTTGACATAGGCGCAAAAGCAACAATGAAGAAAGGACACTCTTTTCAATAGTTAGTGTGGGAACAACTGGTCAGCCATATGTGAAACAAATGAAACTCACTGAAACCTCACACTTTTTTCTTTTTTTTTTTTTTAAGATTTTACTTATTTATTTGAGAGAGAGAGAGAGCATGAGCAGGGGGAGGGACAGAGAGACAAGCAGACTGCCCACTAAGTGGGGAGCCCAATGTGGGGATAAATCCCAGAACCCTGACATCATGACCCAAGCTGAAGTCAGACACTTAACTGACTGAGACACCCAGGTGCCCCAATCTCACACTTTTTATAAAACTTAACTCAAAGCAGATTATAGGTCTAAATGTACAATATATAAAACTGTAAAACTTTAAGAAGAAAACATAAGAAAAAATCCTTATGACTTGGAATTAGGCAGAGTTATTACACGTGACATCAAAAGCACAATCTATAATTAAAGTGGATTTCATCAAAATTAAATTATTTTAATAGAATTCTCATCACCTTCTCAACTACTTCCACCCCATTTTCTTGATCTGAAATCTTGTTGTATCTAATTCTTAAATGTTGATCCCATGCTATTTACCTGAAATACTCTCCTTGCCTATTTCCTTAGAAAAATGAACACTACATCAAAAACTAATGATGTACTATATGCTGGCTAATTGAACATAGTAATAAAAAATAAACAAATTTAGAAATAATTTAATGAATAAAAAATGGACTCCACAAGTTCTAAACTCAATTCACTCTCAAAACATGAAATTCAGTAAGTCCTTCAGTGACTGACAACTTAGCCAAAGACCCCATAATTTTTTTTATTTCAAAGACCCCATAAGTTATCATCTATAATTCTAAGAAAATATTTTCCTAATTAAAATTAAGATGTTTTCATATTGTTTAATTACATTTTAACTTAGAAAGCATTAAAGAGATTTAAAAGGTAGCAATAAAAGTTATAAATTATTAGGAAGTCTCTGAGACACTTATTTTTTTTTTAAAGATTTTATTTATTTATTTGACAGACAGAGATCACAGGTAGGCAGAAAGGCAGGCAGAGAGAGAGGAGAAGCAGGCTCCCTGCTGAGCAGAGAGCCCGATGCAGGGCTCGATCCCAGGACCCCGAGATCATGACCTGAGCTGAAGGCAGAGGCTTAACCCACTGAGCCACCCAGGCGCCCCTCTGAGACACTTATTAATAAAGTCTCAAGTTCATAGATGTATTACAAGCACTTTTAAAGGCCTGGGGCGCATGGGTAGCTCAGTTAAGCATCCACCTTCGGCTCAGGTCATGATCCCAGGGTCCTGGAATCAAGCCCCACATCAGGCTCCCTGCTCCGCAGGGATCCTGTTTCTCCCTCTCCCACTCCCCCTGCTTGTGTTCCTTCTCTGGCTGTCTCTTTCCCTCTGTCAAATAAATAAAATCTTTTTTTAAAAATTTAAAAATAAAGGTAACATGCTTTTGGATTATTTAAATTTCTTAAGAAAAACAATTCTTGAAACACAGGAGGCAGTCAGGGTCAATTTAAAAAAAAAAAAAAAACTTTATTGTACAGGAAAAGGTTACCTTAAATATGGACTTGAAATTGAAGCAAAATTGATTTAAAAAAAACAAATATTAAGCCTCTAAAGTTTTTTTCTTAAATATTAAAAATATGAGACAAATGTTACCTTTGTAGAGAGGCTCTCTGATTTCCCAGTATTGAACAGTAATTCATGTACTCCCTTTCTTATTACCCTCTTACACCTATGCCTATCAAGCCATTATAATTCCCTGCATAGATCTTAATGGTTTCTGATGCTGTGTATTTTCTTAATCTTTCTACTATTTCATGAGTTCCAGGAGAGCAAATGTTGTGCCCTTAGGGCCTAAAAGAATGACTAGCATTATAGTAGGTAATCAATCCATTTTTGTTAATAGGTTCTCAATTAGTTTTTGCTCAATGATAAATGAAAAAAACTTAATACATGTATTTGGCTCTTTTAGAAATTTCAGAATTAAAACTATTGATAAAAACTTATTAGGGATCTATTAAGCACTCACATGTTTGTATTACATTGCCTTAAAAAGAAAGTTACTTCAAGTTACAACTAAATCAAAATCATCTTTAAGATCCACCCTAAAATTTTATAACTTAAGGCATTATATAATTTTCTGCTTAGATTTCAACTTTTTATCTTTACTTTCAGTGTAAATCACAATACTTCATGTGAATCTATAATACAGAAGTTTCCATTTTAACTTCACAGTACAATAGTCTAAAACATATGAATCTCTTCTTTATCTTAACCCTCCATGTTTGTTTGTTTTTTTTAAAGATTTTATTTATTTATTTGACAGACAGAGATTACAAGTAGGCAAGAGAGGCAGGCAGGGAGAGAGAGGAGGAAGCAGGCTCTCCACAGAGCAGAGAGCCCGATGTGGGGCTCGATCCCAGAACCGTGGGATCATGACCCGAGCCGAAAGCAGAGGCTTTAACCTACTGAGCCACCCAGGCGCCCCATAACCCTTCATGTTTCAAAAGAGTAACACATTTCATGAAAAATCAAAAGGAAGAAAAAAACGACATTCACATTGTAATCAGAAACTTTTTTACTCTTTCTACATTTAATTTCATTGAATCCCTGTTTCACTGTGCTTCTGCTATCCAAAAAATAATGAGAATTTACCAAAATGTATTTATCTGATCCTTATTGGGTATCAACAAGGGCTTAAACCCCATCTACAACTTGCTCTTTAAGGCTGGCAAATTCTGCCCTTCTGATCTATGATGCTAGACAAACATCAGGGAAAAACATCTTGGAGTCCTCACAGTTAAGAGTGTTTCTTTTAACTCACGGCTGCAATTGGAAATCTATCCCCATCATTATGGTCATATAACATGGCAGTTATGGTTTTCCTGCTCTTGTATTTGCAAGTGTGTTTTAAAGAGGCTCTCTGGAAAAGCATTCCACATAAATACAGTTATGATATCCAGAAGCAAGGGCCTAATTGAAAAAATCCGCAAGATTGAAACTTTTACCAAGATACCAAAAATAAAGATAATGTTGTTTATTTATTTAATAAACTGATTCAGTCCATACCACAAAGTATTTGCAATGTTTATTTAGAAGTTGAACAATTTTATTTAAGCTTTCTGGCAATTCCAAGTTTCTTTTCCTATCCATTAATTATTACTGAAATATAGATATTCAATCTCAATTTGAAGAATGTCAGTTTTTTTAGATTGAGATTAATAATTTATACAGCTATTTTTTTACTTTCTTTGCCAAACACATAAATTCTTAACATAAAATGACCAAACAAGCAAAAAAAAAAAAAAATTGAACTAGAACTAGATATTTTATTTTATTTCTACCAGCAGTAGAAATTTTTTTTTAACTGATGATTTTCTTTTAGGGCTTTTATTCCATTTTCCCTTCTTTACTTCAGAATTTCTCAAGCAGTTTAGTACCTTAGGAAAAATAAAAATAAGGAAACAAAAATATTGTTTCTCAAATTCATGCCATTCATCTACTTGATGACTCTGGTGTGGCATTAGTAAGATACATTTTGTGATCAAAATATATCTATGCAAGACTTCAGCTCAAAAAGTCACTTTGGAATTTTAATAGAAATATATTGCCTTCCAAAAATACCTTGCAAAAAGAAAAATAAGAAGTCTGCAAGTAACAAAAAAATAGTTGAGAGGATGGCTGCTACTTTAATAGTCCTCATAAAAACTAATCTATTGGCTAACTAGTAGGTAGAATACTCTTAGAAAACAATCCAAAGAGGCAAGAGATAAAAGTAGAGGATTAACACAATGAAATTATCACTGTTGTTTTTTTTTAATGAGAAAACGATATGCTTGCAATGAAGACCCATTAGTTTCTATATGCTATACTCTTTTTTCATGGATATCCACTTATGACAACATTTTATAACTGCAAGCCAAAATTATAAACACCTAGGTATTTTACACATACAAATTCATTCATTTGTCGTAAGGACACAGTAACAATTCATGCTTCCTCCCTATAGAGCCTGTAATATAAATCAGAGAGAAGAGATTTGTAAGTGATATACTCTCTTGATACATGAATGTATCTCTTAAGTACCAATGAGAAAAGACCAGGCATTTGGTAAACATTTTATCAATATTTGGCACCAGAGGAAAAAAACAATGGAAGTGAAAAATTAACTTCAACTAAGAGAAAATAGTTACAAACGACTGAAAGGAAACACATACGGGCAGAAAACATTCTAAGATGGACTTGGGATATTTTAGTATACCAGAAAAAAGGGAAGTGCCCAGAAGTCTAATAGGGCATGTAAAAAAGACACAGAAGCTTGAAAAGAACCCCTCCATTTTAGCATCAAAGGTTAATGACTTTTATTAATTTTAAAACTGAATAAAAATTCATGAGTCCACAGCAATAAATACATGCATAAGGACAAAGATAAATAGAAAAAGATGTAATTTGTATCCTATCTTATAAATAACTATTATCCCAGCTCCTAAACTGGTAATGAAAGAGAAAGAATTAGGGCACCTGGGTGGCTCAGTGGCTTAAAGCCTCTGCCTTCTAATCAGGTCATGATCCCAGGGTCCTGGGATCCAGCCCCAGGTCTGGCTCTCTGCTCAGCGGGGAGCCTGCTTTCTCCTCTCTCTCTCTGCCTACTTCTCCACTTACTTGAGATCTCTGTCTGTCAGATAAATTTAAAAAATCTTTAAAAAAAAAAAAAGAGAGAGAAAGTATTAAGTCGTGACTGCCATTCCTAGGGAACTATTTCCCTAAATAGCTTTATCTTATCAAGCTCTGCTTTACTGAGAAATGGCAGCTAATTAATGTAAAGACATGACAGAGTTAGAAACTCACCATTTTGCAAACACTAAAGAAATAACTGATTCAGACAAGGATCATGAACATATGTGTTAAATGGTGTAAAAATGTGTAAAACATATGGGTGAAAAGTTGCTGCAAAACAGGATATTTACACAGTATTACCCTACAGATTTCTGTTCACAGCAAAGGGAAAACTACATCTTTATCCTAGAGAGATCTGGCAATTTGGTGGGACAACTTGAGTTTGTGTCTCTTAATACAATACCATCAGTTATGAAGTACTAAACTTGAAGAACAAGATAAATAATTCCAGGAGAACTTAAACACATAAATAAGAAGAGAAAAAGACTGAGGGGAATTCTCCTAGATTAAAAATCTAAAGAGATATAAAACCATTTGGAGGACAAATGGAGAAATGTGAATAGGGAAGACAGTAAATGATATTAGGGAAAATTAAGTTTTCTTATATATGATAATGGTATTATGGTAATGCTTCTATCTTCGGGAAATGATATGCTAAAGAACTTTAGGGATTAAATATCATGATGTCAGAAACTTAACCTTCAAATACAGCACAAAAAATATTAAATGCAGATATTCAAGCACATTGGTAAGTCTAGGAAGTAGGTGCACAGGTATTTATTTGAGGGCAGTGACAAATATATTTCTTAAAATGTGATCTTTATGGCATGAGACTTATGGGAGAATCTGCCTTTGCAATGTTTCCTTAAAAATGAAGAAGGTGATTGGTCAAACTGAATAAAGAAGATAGATTTTGATATGATGAGTTCAATTTTACTGCTTTTTCCAATACTCAAATTTTTATCTTGTCAATAGTGATTTTATTTACCATAGAAAATTCCATAAACATAATCCCCACGGTTATTAAGGGGTTACTATACTTAATTAGGTACCTAGCATAGCATTTAACTGAAGGTAACTTATATTAGACCAAACCTGTGGTTTGTTTTCTGTGGTTTGTTTGCACAACAAACTCTATTATCACAATTTGTGATGCATCAGTTATCTACTTCAAAGGTGACCGAACAGAATTTTCAATTGTACATAACCTCCCAAGAATCATTCATTTAAAACCATAAGCGAATTTGCCAAATACAAAGATTCAAATAACTGGCAACTTAGACCTTCTAACTACTTTTCAAAGACTGATGAGTGATTTATTTTTGCATAGTGCCTGTTATGTTGTCCCAAAACCAGGAAGACACTGACTGCTAGGTTCTCAGCAGTCTCTAATGCATTACTCTTTGCAAACAGTTTTATTTAAACAAATTAAAAACTTTTAAAAATGAGAAAAAATAACTGTAACATACAAATTCATGGTGATTTGAAGAGGATCAGATCCTGCTTTAATTTACTCACAATTTTTCAGTACCTTTTCATTATCCTGGTTGTGTTTACTCATTGGTGATGTTGGTGCATAAAGATCAGTTTCATCAGTTACTACATACTGTTTCCCAGAAAGAAAATCCCGTAGCTGACTCTGTAGAAAACACAGGAGGTTACTAATAAGGTGCTATGACAACTATTAAAAATATTTCACACCAAGCTGTACATAATAACCCATTTCTCTATCATTATTTAAAAGTGATAGGGGCGCCTGGGTGACTCAGTGGGTTAAAGCCTCTGTCTTTGGCTCAGGTCATGATCCCAGGGTCCTGGGATCCCCTCATCTGGCTCTCTGCTCAGCAGGGAGCTTGCCTCCTCCTCTCTTTGCCTGCCTCTCTGCCTGCTTGTGATCTCTGACAAATAAATAAATAAATAAATCTAAAATAAAATAAAAGTGATAATGTCGGCTACTTACCCCCCAAAATACTACAATATTTAGTCATTTTAATTTTAAACTAATATCAGAATTTCCTTCAGTATAAGCCTTCCATTAAGTATAGGCTTCCATAGCACACATGTTCCCAGTCCACTCTTATCATTTTAACTAGACGCACATACACTCCAAGTTTCATTGCTCACTACCATCTTCTCTTGGATAGGTACCTGCTCTCCAATTCATCTGTTTAATTGTTACAGTCTTTGAATGGGCAAATTCTTCACTTGAAGTATGAAGATGACGTTCTTCAAATTTTTGCAACCCTCACAAATCCTTCCTTTAACTTAGCTGGTAAGTGATATCTTGTTGAGGATGAGATTCTTAGGTCACTGTCCTCTTCTTTCAGGACATGCTATTTCATTGTTGTTCTTTTTAAATAACTTGTTCTTTCCACCAGGAAACTTATAATATTTATCTTTATCCTTAAGAGTTTGGAAACTTTACCAGGATATGCTTAGGTATGTGTCTTTTCTCTTCAGTACAGCCTGGAACTTCATAAACACTTAACTAACAGACTCAGGGAAATTTTATTATAACAAATGTGGTTAGAATATTTTATTTAATCATGACCTCTTCTGCATCTCATCCTTTTTCTCCTCTGGAATTCCTATCATTTGTTATGTTAAATCCTCCAGATCCAACCTCCAAGTTTCTTAACTTTTCCTTCATAATTACTTCATATTTTTCTCTCTGTGCCTTAAATATATATTTTTAAAGATTGTTTTTTTAAAAGATCTTATTTGAGAGAGAAGAGACAGAGTGAGAGAGATCACGAGCAGCAGGGAGAGGGAGAAGCAAGCTCCCTGCTGAGCAGGGAACCCAACCTGGGACTCAATCCCAGAAACCCAGAATCATGACCTGAGCTGAAGGCAGACGCCTAACTGAGCCACCCAGCTGCCCCTGTGCTTTATTTATTGTATTTGACTTTCAGAACTCTGATTTGTGCCTGAATTCATCTGTTGCACTGGGAAGACTTTATTTTTTCTTCTTTTTTAAATCTAGAAAGTCTTAATGTTTAGGTGTATCCTTGAATTTCCTTGAGTACTTAACTACTTTTATGGATTCAAATTGTCATTCACCACTAAGAGCGCTATTCTGTTGGTCACATGTGCTCTGAGTTAATTCATCTTTCTGCAGGTGCTGGGACTCGTTAAGTGGCTGTTGCTTTTCTTCATAGGCTAAGGCCCTGACTATTGAGGTACCTGAAATGAGGACAATTTTACAAGTAATAGAAGTTGAAAATGTCTCTACTGTTTACAAAGCATCAGTGGAAAAATAAACAGGATGCCAGTTACCTGCTTAAGCCAAGGGAGAGTCTTGTTGTGGTCTCTCAAGGATCACCAACAGTATACCCATCCATTCACCTACTTCTTGGCTTCATAAGTCAAAGAATCCTGGCACACTCACAGAGGGTATTTCTTGACCTTCCCCAGAAAGTTCCCAGATTTCTGAGGGCTGCTAAGTTCTTCTTGAAATCTACCATTTCTTCTCCTCAGCCCAGGTCTCCAGTATCCCTCAGATAATTGTTCAATTCATGAGAAAGCAAATTCTGTACCACTTGTCTCAACTTGGACTCCATTTAGAAATCAAGGTCTTATATGCTCCCAGATGTCCACAGGCCCTGCATGCATGTTCCCCAGGAGAGGAATTATAATGTATGAAATACACTTATATGTATTATACATCTATAATTGTATGAAATAACTTGTTCAAGTTATCATGTTCCCAGAATATCCCTGTCTTACCTTCATCTTGATTCCTTGTAATTTCTGCCTTATTTAGGCTACTATAAATAAGAAACAAAGATACATAAGCTTTTGTATCTTTAAAGACACTTTTAGGAGCACCTGAGTGGTTTAATCAGCTAAGCGTCCCACTTTTGGTATCAGCTCAGGTTATGGTTTCACGGGTTGCGTTATCAAACCCTCGTTGGACTCAGCACTCAGTAGGGGGTCTGCTTGAAGAGTCTCTCCCTCTGGCCCTCTCCATTCTCTCTCTCTCTCTCAAATAAGTCTTTTTTAAAGACACTTTCAGCATAAATTAGGGTTATTTTAACACATTTTTGAGGAAATCAATCTAAGTATCTATCTGTTTTTCTGCTCAGTTTTTCTTCATTGGAAATTTCCCTAGAGTAAATAAGTGTCAGAGATCAAATCTTCCATTTTAAGTGCAGAAAGATTTCAACTTCACATGCTATCATCTCAGCAGCTTCCACTCCACTCCTGAAATTCTGCAGAACATGTTGATGTTTGGAGGCACAGAACCCCCTCCAAGGTAGACCTATGTATCTCATACTACAGTTGATACACTTAAATGAAGAGGCTTACTAGAAGATTTATTAGACAGGGGGTGCCTGGGTGGCTCAGTTGGTAAAGCGACTGCCTTTCAGCTCAGGTCATGATCCTGGAGTCCCAGGATCGAGCCCTGCATTGGGCTCTCTGCTTAGCAGGGAGTCTTCTTCTCCCTCTGACCCTCCCCCCCCTCATGCTCTCTCTCTCTCTCTCCCTCCCTCTTATTCTCTCTCAAATAAACATATAAAATCTTTCAAATAAAAAAAATCTTATAGAAAACTTAGATAGGAACAAACGATAAGGGGAAAACAATGTGCCCAAAAATCTCAGGCAGATTATATACTCTTACTGGCTTATCAAAAAATTCTCTTTGTTGTTCCTACAATCCAAGACTTATGTTTGATTAGCCTCTCTAAGTTAACTATATGAAAAATAGTCAAAAATCATCTCTACAAGCAAATAAAATATAGGTAGGGAGGAATGAAGAAAAACTATCTTCCCTCACAAGTATCTTTACCATAGTGTGGTTATGTATGTGTGTCTCAGAAAGTTACAACAGGGGCACCTGGGTGGCTCAGTCAGTTAAGCATCTGCCTTTGGTTCAGATCATGATCCCGGGGTCCTGAGACTGAACCCCAAGTCGAGCCCTTGTTGAGCCCTGTGTTGGGCTACATGCTCAGCGGGGAGCCTGCTTCTCTCTCTCCTTCTGCCCCTCTGCCCCAACTCGTGCTCTCTCTAGCTCTCTCTCTCAAATAAATAAATAAAATCTTAAAAAAAAAAAAAAAGTTACAACAGGGGAAAGGGTTCCATTATAGCCCAGTAGGCCAAGACCGCGAACTGCCTGCCAATATCCACTCTCCCCTTCTTCATCAGTAACAGAGATTTTGTTTTTATTCTGGCATGTTACTCAGGGAAAAAAAGGACTATATTCTCCATCTTCCCTAACATCTTGGCGTGGCCACGTGACTAAGCTTTGCGCAAGGACATGGAAGCAAAAGAGCTATGCCTCTTTAAAGTGAAAGGAGAGTGCTGTGCTCCCTTACTACTTCCTGATGCAAGGAACGCTGATAGGAAATCTGGAGTTCCAACAGCTAACTTGGACCACAAATGATCTTGAAGGTAGAGGTCAAGAACTAAGATGGATAAGCAGAATGACAGAAAAATCCTAGGTATCTGATAACCACAGAGCCATCACATCAGTCCCATATGCTTACCTTAAGACTCCTTTTATAAAACAGTGAAATAAACTTCCATTTTCTTAAACCACTGTTACTATAGAGGTTTCTATTATAAGGAGCCAAAACATGATTCCCAAGTTTCAGATAGAAATATTTATAAAATATTCTAATATCTTCGAAAATATAATAAACATTTTCTTCTAATTATATCTATAATTATTTAGTTATTACCACTATTTAATTACTACTTTATTGGTACTCAGTAATGTTAAGATAAAGAAATATACTTCAACACTTTAAAATAGATACATCCAAATATATTCTAAAATTTTATTAATTCTAATGTAGATAAAACCAAACTATAAAGGTGGCATCCCATTAGTTTTAAAATTTATATTCAATAAAAAAATAAAGCAATGAATATGTGTATGCAAAAAAAAAACAGGAATAGTATATTAACCCCATGTTTACTGTATCATACTATCATCACAAAATGATACCCCATCTCAGTAATTAATATTACTAATCCATAGAAAGAGTTATAACAATCATTTATATGACATATGCTAAATGAACATATATACATTAAAACAAGAAAGTAAAATATAAAAGCAATCCTTGGCATGAATTCAAAAAGAAATCACACATTTGGGACTGATCTCTTTGTTAAAATTTTTTGATCTGGTAAGAAGTTGTTCTTATATTTCAACCAAATAACAGAATTTCAACAAAATTTACCACTGAAATATTTCTTTCCAGTAATAACTAACTTTCAGGTAGCTAAATTTTCCATTTCTAACATGATCTGAAAAGCAAAAGCACTATCAAGTTACTATAAATATTGATACCATAGTTTAAAATAAAAATAAATCTAGCCAAATTTTCATTTAAGACAGAATTATTCTAAAAATTACTTACAGGGGATATGTTGGCATTATTTTCACAACTAGAAATCAAAACACTACATTTTTTATAAACATCTATCAGATCTACCATATTACTATTCTTTAAGAAATCATCGTAAGTCCTCCTAATGTCCTCATAATGGTCAATCACTTCTATATTTTCAAATGGTAGGTTCAACTTCTCATGTAGAAAGTATTTCCAGGTCAATAAGACATCGCTGAGGGAAACTGTAAATTCTCCACTGTGCTGAAAAGAGACAATGCCAAAAATGAAAAGATAAATTTGGGTGCCAGAATATTCATTAATTTGTAATTGAGAAAGGAAATGCAAATTGAATTTTGTTATAGAAAAGTGTACATTGAATTCTTGTGCATTTGAAGAGAACATCCAAGTTCAGCTATGGAATAATTTTTAAACCAGATAGAAAAGGATTTTGATGGTTTTGTAAAATATAAACAACTATGGCAAGTTTGTGCATGACAAAATTAGCAAATATCTAGTCTTTCTTCACTAAATTTCTTCTCAAATTCAGGGAATGGGTGGGCAGTGATCTGTTCTTAAGCACTATTAATTGGGGAAACATTTGATTCTGTTAATATTTAACTCCTTTTAGCTCTTCTAATGTATTTTTAATCTCTTAATCAAAACTTTCAATGCCATAGTGAATTACCACATACCACACTTCCAACTGTTAGTCTTAAGACATGATCATAAAAACTAATTTTAAAATTCACATTTTATTTCATTACTGTTCCAGGAAAAGCGAAATAGCAGTGCTAAAACCTTGGGTCGGAGAAAAATTTTGATTCTTCCCTGCTCATGGACATACCAAACTATAAATGAGTGTTAAAAAGCCACAGTTTCTTTCTATAAGCTGTTGGATGTTCCTAGTGAGGTAAAATTGTTCTTTTTTCTCTTCTTCAATATCAACATGATGTATTAGTTGGTAGACATGCTTGAGGTTTGTTTTTTGTTGTTGTTGTTGTTTTGTTTTTTAAAGATTCTATTTATTTATTCGACAGAGAGAGAGAGATCACAAGTAGGCAGAGGCAGGCAGAAAGAGAGGGGAAGCAGGCTCCCCGCTGAGCAGAGAGCCCGATGCGGGGCTCGATCCCAGGACCCTGGAATCATGACCTGAGCTGAAGGCAGAGGCTTAACCCACTGAGCCACCCAGGTGCCCCAGGTTTGTTTTTTTTTTTTAATTGATTGCATTCTGCTCCCAGATATTAATAATAGTGCCCTCCTAAAAAAAATGCCAGCCCTAATTCAGTTAAAAATTCTAACTACTCCTTTCCAATACAGCATGAGTAATAAATATTTTTAAGTATTCATATGTAATTTTGTGAAACGTATTATGTTGCTTTTTTCCACAATTAAGTTCCCTTAATATGTTAGTAGTCTGATAACACCAAGATCTTTCCATCATTTGCACTGAAAGATGGGTGGATATTTGAATAGAACTATAATTCACTGGAACTAAAATTGTAACATCATCTTTAGCCAATGAAGAATAATAAAAAGAATCAAACAGAGTCAAATAGGGGCGCCTGGGTGACTCAGTCAGTTAAGCACCTGCCTTTGGCTCAGATCCTAGGGTCTTGGGATGGAACCCCACGCCTGGCTCCCTGTTCAGCAGGGAGCCTGCTTCTCCTTCTCCCTCTGCCACTCCCTTTGCTTGTGCTATCTCACTCTCTCAAATAAATAAATAAAATTTTTTTAAAAAAGAGCTGAAAAATAAACTTTCTACTTAATTGACTCTTAAATCTACATTTCTTTTACAAAAATCAGCTATATTTTCTAGTTACTATCTAAATTTAAGGCAATTATGTCCAAACTGCCTTAAAAATTATTAACTTTTTACTCATCCTCATGGAGACAAAGAAAATTATCCTTACTGTCCTTGGAGGGACCTATTATATCAAAATCATAAAAATTAATTATATTTCATGAAATTAATTTAATGAAAAAGAAAAAAAAAACCAGTAACTCTCAAATCTTGAATCCATAACCCAAATGTAAGACAGATTTGTAATTTCGCAGCATTGCATCAAAAACTGTACACTTTACTTCCCAATCCCACAAAAATTACACAATAAAATTTCCAAATGGTATTTAAGTTAAACAAATCCAGCTATTTAGAGTTTCAAAATTAAGTTGTCTTATCTCAAAAAATTCCTAAAACTGTTTTGATATGACATCCTTCATATGAAAAATAAATTAAAATTTTGCCTAACGTAAATGTACAATTCAGTCTTACTTGGTTGACTATAACTAGTTAAGTAAAACGAGACAAGCTCTTGATCTTGTGAGAAAAGGTTTTGACTAGATTAACAGTGTTTATACTGGGATTGTAAAAACATTTTAAATCCAAATAAAAATGTACTCCAGATATTAGTTTTCATGATCAGGTGCCCACCATGACAGCATATTCTATTATTCAAACCAGTAACAACTGATTCAGAGAGCTTGTGGTCAAATCAGAAAATGTTTTGCTAGGAAAACATGCCAGCTGGCTAATATCTGAAGGAAGTTCAAGATGGTCAATGCTTTAACTCTCTGATGGACATAAGAAGGATTGTATTTCATAAGAATAAAATGAGAAAAAAAACGAAGTTACATTTTTTCAGAGCACTTGTACTTTGTATATTTTGCTGAAGTTATTTTTATAATTATTCTAAAACTTAAATAAACTCCATATTTTTAACTAACTGGAATTTTTATTGTTATCAAAACAGAAAAGATAGGAGGTCTGCTTAAGAGCATTAATTGGCTATGTGACCATGAGTAAAATACTGAAAATCCTGTGAATACTTTTCCTTGGTTATGAGTAAAATACTGAAAATCCTGTGAATACTTTTCCTTGGTTATAAAATGAGATTAAACAGATAAAATAACACCTGATGAATGGCAGGTGATCAAAAAATGTCATTCTTTCTCTTTTCTCATTCAAAGTAAAATAACTGTTAGGTGGGTATTAGATAAATGTTATACAATTGTAAAAACTGTTTCTTCTTATTCATTATATCAAAGTTAGGTCATTTTCAAATCTGACAGTCAACTACAGGCTGTGGCTTTCCATGAAGTTATAAAATTAATATCTTTGTTTCATCCAATGGAACATCTGTAACGTTCTTAAGGCTATTTAAGTTCATGAAAAATAGCATTTATAATGTAATTGCCAGACGGAGTCAAACTACGAAGTCAATTCTTTTTTTTTTTTTTAATTTATTTATTTGTCAGAGAGAGAGGGAGAGAGAGAGAGCGAGCACAGGCAGACAGAGAGGCAGGCAGAGGCAGAGGGAGAAGCAGGCTCCCCGCCGAGCAAGGAGCCTGATGTGGGACTCGATCCCAGGACGCTTGGGATCATGACCTGAGCCGAAGGCAGCCGCTTAACCAACTGAGCCACCCAGGTGTCCCTACGAAGTCAATTCTAAGGAAAGGAAAAGCTAAAACACTATTTGCAGCTTAATAATAAAAGTCATATATATTTGCCATGTAGTCCTCAAAGAATCTATAAATTAAATCTTTAACAGTATAAAACTCCTGGAGGTCATCTAATTTCAGCGAAAAGACTTCCCCTCAGAAACCATGCCCAAAACCTAAAACTCAAAGATTATTTTAATTACCTTTTCTTTATCCCATTAAAACAGCTAAGAAAACAAACATGCCAGTAGACAGACTAACAACTCTACCAGGTATTCACAAGTTTTATTGTAGTCAAATTCAACTGGGAGGATCATACTTTAGAGACTCGTGTTCTCAAATTTCAGAGAATTAAAAACCTAAATAGAGCTCAGAGTGAAAATATAGGTGAAGTATATATACAACAAACCCCAACTTTTTATTACCATTTACTATTTATGAACGTACTTGCAGGCATATGTGTATGTTATTTCACACTGCTGAGTGACATGGAAGTCTGCACACTGCTGGGGATGCCTGAGCTAACTCCACATGGAGATTCAGAGTCAATCAGAACTGCAGCCCAGCATCCCTATTGCATATGTACACACACATACACAAACTGTGATAAGCTCAGTTGCAATTCACCTCTCCTCTTTTTTCCCACCCAGAGTCTGAACTTTCACAGTGAATTAAGTGAATTAGCAAGTAGAAAATTAACAAGTAGAAAGAGATCCTAAGTGTGTGCTACACAGACAAACCCAAAAGAAAAATATCTTGAACTGAGTATTTCAACATATCAAAATTTTTACATGAAAACTAAATTTTCTTCAGGGTATATATCACTTACTTTTTTGATATATTTATGTTTCAAAAATTATTCATAAACAAACAGTAGGTGATATGAACACGGTCTGCTTAATTCCAAAACAATAGCTCTCAATTACTGTATAATAATGATTCTTAATAATTACCTCAATTTCTCTCTCTTCTCATTTTCAAGTGAATGATCACCAAAGCTTAACCGTTAGCTAGTCTATTCCATTGATATAATATCCTCAGAATCTATTAATTATCTTGGGGTACCATTTCATCAGGTTACTAAAGGAGAGTTTTTTGGGGAGTTTTTTGGTTGTTTTTTTTTAATGCTCAGACAGTAAAATTGGAAGGACTTGAATATGGATTGCAATGGAGAGCAAAAGAAAGAAACTGTACAATGACCTTTGGGTGTCTAGCTTCACTGACTGAGTGAACAATGGTATATAAGATTGAGACTAATACTGGCATATAAATTCTGGTAAAACAATGTAAAGCAAGTATATCCAGAGAAGGTAAGTAAAATGGAACACATCAGAATTTATCAACAAAGAGTGTTACAAAGTACATGTAGAATTCTTTTAAAGAGTAAAAAAGAGATAAAAATAACTCAACAGTAAAATAAGCAAAGGATATGAATGAGCGAACAATAAAGAGGATACCTAAATAGTCAAATAAGCATTTTAAAAGATGTTTAAATGCTCTAATAATAGAAAAATTAAAATGAAATACCTTCTTTTCTCTTTCTTAGATAACATCTAATATGGAGAAATATAAGAAAATGGTATACTACGGGAGTATGCTCTCTTACACTGTTGATATAATGTAAATTCTAATAACCAAGTTGAAGACAAATTTGATAACATCAAGTCAAATAAAAGATGTATCTGTCATATGACCCCTTGTGTATAGGGCCTAGAGAAACTCTTGTTCATGCACAGACATATCATTTCAATGGAGAATTGTTTATAATACCAAAAAAATTCAAATGACCCAAAGGTCTATCAATGAGTAAAGTATACCAGTCATACAAATGATGATTGTTAAAATGAATAAATTACATCAACTTTTCTTTCTATCAGTACCTAAAGAGGTCTTGAAAACAATGTTGGATAATAAAAACAAGATAAAGGATGTATATCATCTGTTATAATTTTAAAACAGACATATTAACAAGGCTACCTGCCTGGCTGGATATGCAGAGAAACCATTCCTGGCATGAAATACTAAAACTACAAGAGAAAATAGAAAACTTTTTAAAACATGACTGAATTTTTCATTAGAAAAGGGAAATTACAAAAGGTCAAAAACAATGAGCAAGTGCCAATAAGCAAATGGTGAGACCTGTATTTTCCGGGTAACTACGATTCCCTGGCACTAAAGAAGCTGGTTTTTATGAACCCTGAGCACAAAGGTTAGGAAACAAAGCTAAGCATAAGAAAGGTGGAAAGTTGGATCAAAACCCCCACCCCGCCTGCCCTGCCAAAATCAAAGCTTCTAAAGGTCAACACTCTTACTATGTCCACTAGAAAAAAAATCTGTCCAGCAAAAAGGTGATGATGAAGATACTTGCCAGTGAAGAGATTTCTGAAGAGATTTCAAGTAGCCTTGTTAATATGTCTGTTTTAAAATTATAACAGATGATATACATTCTTTATCTTGTTTTTATTATCCAACATTGTTTTCAAGACCTCTTTAGGTACTGACAGAAAGAAAAGTTGATCTGAAGTATCCCCGGTACTATGATTATCTCTCTGAATAATGTACACTTAGGTTTTATTTTTATTCTTTTTTTTAATTTAAATTGAACTACCATATACTGATTATTAGTTTCAGAGGTAGAGGTCAATGATTTATCAGTCTTATGTAATGCTCAGTGCTCATTACATCACATGCTGTCCTTACTGTCCATCACCAGTTATGCCATCCCTTTGTCACCCTCCCATCCAGCAACCCTCAGGTTTGTTTCCTATGATTAAAAGTTTCTTACGGTCTGTCTCCCTCTCTGATTTTGTCCTGTTTTATTTTTCCCTCCCTTCCCCTATAATCCTCTGTTTCATTTCTTAAATCGCACATGAGTAAGATCATATAATTGTCTTTCTCTGATTGAATTCTTTCCCTTAGCATAATACCCTCTACTTCCATCCAAGTCATTGAAAATGGCAAGATTTCGTTTTTGATGGCTGCATAATATTCCATTGTACCTAGATATACCACTTCTTCTTTATCCATTCATTGCAGATGGACATCTGGGCTTTTTCCATACTTTGGCTATTGTGGACATTGCTGCTATAAACATTCGGGAGCAAGTGCCCCTTTGGATCACTACTTTTAAATCCTTCAGGAAATACCCAGTAGTGCAATTGCTGGGTCTCAGGGTAGCTCTATTTTTTTTTAAACATTTTATTTATTTGACAGAGAGAGAGAGATCAAAGGTAGGCAGAGAAGCAGGCAGAGGGGGAGGGAGAAACAGGCCCCCTGTTAAGCAGAGAGCCCAATGCGGGGCTCGATCCCAGGACCCTGGGATCATGACCTGAGCCAAAGGCAGAGGCTTAACCCACTGAGCCACCCAAGCACCCTGGATAGCTCTATTTTTAACTTCTTGAGGAATCTTCATACTGTTTTCTAGAGTGGCTACATCAGATTGCATTCCCACCAACAGTGTAGGAGGGTTCCCCTTTCTCTGCATCCTCACCAACATCTGTCATTTACTAGCTTGTTAATTTTAGCCATTCTGACTGGTATGAGGCGGTATCTCACTGAGGTTTTAATTTGTATTTCCTTTATGCCAAGTGGTGTGGAGCACTTTTTCATGTGTCTGTTGGCCATTTGGATGTCTTCTTTGCCAAAACGTCTATTCATGTCTTCTGCCCATTTCTTTTTTTTTTTCTTTTTGTATTTCCTTCCAGCATTTTAATGTGAGGATAGCGTTAAAAGCATAATGATAATATACCAACACAAACAATAAAAATAGAATGTGGTGCATAAACAATGAATTTTGGAACACTGAAAAAATAAAAAATATAAAAAAAGACCAAAAATGTGTGCAGGCATTATTCAAGAGTGAGTTAAAATTCTTTTTATTTTAT
>PISX010030469.1:0-18679 GCA_004024625.1 Mellivora capensis | reverse complement strand
GTCTACAGAGACCTGGCAGGCCAGAAAGAACTGGCATGATATATTCAGAGCACTGAACGAGAAAAACATGCAGCCGAGAATACTATATCCAGCTAGGCTATCATTGAAAATAGAAGGAGAGATAAAAAGGTTCCAGGACAAACAAAAACTGAAAGAATTTGCAAACACCAAACCAGCTCTACAGGAAATATTGAAAGGGTTCCTCTAAGCAAAGAGAGAGCCTAAAAGTAGTAGACCAGAAAAGAACAGAGACAATATACAGTAACAGTCACCTTACAGGCAATATAATGGCACTAAATTCATATCTCTCAATAGTTACCCTGAATGTTAATGGGCTAAATGCCCCAATCAAAAGACACAGGGCATCAGAATGGATAAAAAAACAAAACCCATCAATATGTTGCCTACAAGAAACTCCTTTTAGACCCAAAGACACCTCCAGATTTAAAGTGAGGGGGTGGAAAACAATTTACCATGCTAATGGACATCAGAAGAAAGCTGGGGTGGCAATCCTTAATTCAGATCAATTAGATTTTAAGCCAAAGACTATAATAAGAGATGAGGAAGGACACTATATTATACTCAAAGGGTCTGTCCAACAAGAAGATCTAACAATTTTAAATATCTATGCCCCTAATGTGGGAGCAGCCAACTATATAAACCAATTAATAACAAAATCAAAGAAACACATCAACAATAATACAATAATAGTAGGGGACTTTAACACTCCCCTCACTGAAATGGACAGATCATGCAAGCAAAAGATCAACAAGGAAATAAGGGCCTTAAATGACACACTGGACCAGATGGACATCACAGATATATTCAGAACATTTCATCCCAAAACAACAGAATACACATTCTTCTCTAGTGCACATGGAACATTCTCCAGAATAGATCACATCCTGGGTCATAAATCAGGTCTCAACCAGTATCAAAAGACTGTGATCATTCCCTGCATATTTTCAGGCCACAATGCTCTGAAGCTAGAACTCAATCACAAGAGGAAATTTGGAAAGAACCCAAATACATGGAGACTAAACAGCATCCTTCTAAAGAATGAAAAAAAAAAAAAAAAAAAAAAAAAAAAAAAAAAAAAAAAAAAAAAAAAAAGAATGAATGGGTCAACCAGGAAGTTAAAGAAGAATTTAAAAATTCCTGGAAACAAATGATAATGAAAGGACAACGGTTCAAAATCTGTGGGACACAGGAAAGGCAGTCCTGAGAGGAAAATATATAGCGGTACAAGCCTTTCTCAAGAAACAAAAAAGGTCTCAAATACACAACCTAACCCTATACCTAAAGGAGCTGGAGAAAGAACAACAAAGAAAGCCTAACCCAGCAGGAGAAGAGAAATAATAAAGATCAGAGCAGAAATCAATGAAATAGAAACCAAAAAAACAATAGAACAAATCAGCGAATCTAGGAGCTGGTTCTTTGAAAGAATTAATAAGACTGATAAACCCCTGGCCAGACTTATCAAAAAGAAAAGAGAAAGGACCCAAATAAATAAAATCACGAATGAAAGAGGAGAGATCACAACCAACACCAAAGAAATACAGACAATTATAAGAACATACTATGAGCAACTCTACACCAACAAATTTGACAATCTGGAAGAAATGGATGCATTCCTAGAGACATATAAACTACCAAAACTGAACCTGGAAGAAATAGAGTACCGGAACAGACCCATAACCAGTAAGGAGATTGAAGCAGTCATCAAAAATCTCCAAACAAACAAAAGCCCAGGGCCAGACGGCTTCCCAGGGGAATTCTACCAAACATTTAAAGAAGAATTAATACCTATTTTCCTGAAACTGTTCCAAAACATAGAAATGGAAGGAAAACTTCTAAACTCATTTTATGAGGCCAGCATCACCTTGATCCCAAAACCAGACAAGGATCCCATCGAAAAAGAGAATTATAGACCAATATCCTTGATGAACAGAGATGCAAAATTTCTCACCAAAATACTAGCCAATAGGATTCAACAGTCATTAAAAAGATTATTCACCATGACCAAGTGGGATTTATTCCAGGCTGCAAGGTTGGTTCAACATCCACAAATCAATCAATGTGATACAACACATTAATAAAAGAAAGAATAAGAACCATATGATACTCTCAGTAGATGCTGAAAAAGCATTTGACAAAGTACAGCATCCCTTCCTGATCAAAACTCTTCAAAGTATACGGATAGAGGGAACATATCTCAATATTATCAAAGCCATCTATGAAAAACCGACCGCAAATATCATTCTCAATGGAGAAAAACTGAAAGTTTTTCCGCTAAGATCAGGAACACGGCAGGGATGTCCATTATCACCACTGCTATTCAACATAGTACTAGAAGTCCTAGCCTCAGCAATCAGACAACAAAAAGAAATCAAATGCATCCAAATCAGCAAAGAAGAAGTCAAACTCTCACTCTTTGCAGATGATATGATACTATATGTGGAAAACCCAAAAGACTCCACTCCAAAACTGCTAGAACTTGTACAGGAATTCAGTACAGTGTCAGGATATAAAGTCAATGAGCAGAAATCAGTTGCATGAAATCATCCAACTTACATATAGAAGATTGCTCACAGACAGTGTGGAGGATGAATTAGAAGGGCATGAGATTAAAGGCAAGAAGTTAATGCAGTTCCACAGATACAAGAGAGTCAATCACAGTAATGTCAGAGGGGCATATTTTTTAACTCCAAACTACATTTTATATAAATTCATGGCATGGGAAAATATAAATTGTGCCTATAAAAATGGGACATTTTTAACAAATCACGACTTACACATCCAAATAAATCCTTCTAAGTAGTAATCCATAAAAATATATGCTTATTTTAACAGCACTGTCGTCACTCAAAAAATATTTAAATCTCTTCCTTTAAACTTGCTGTTAAAGGTAGTTTATGTTATACTAAAGATGTTTACTGCTTTATAAATTGTTTTAAAGTTGTTACTAGCAGATATTTGAACAAAAATGTCATTGCCTTACTTAATCTGCCATTGAGTGAAAGGAATTTGGGTACTTTTAGAAAACAAAAGATATATACACAGGTTAAAGTGTCATAGCCCCTGAATGTGCTTTATAAATAAACGTTGCCTTTATTTACACATTCTTTCTCTGACTCTGCATATTTTCCACCTCCCCTAGTTCTACTACCTATTGAATCGCAGTTTATCTCCTAGTAAAAGAGTAATTGTAGGGATGCCTGGGTGGCTCAGGTGGTTAAGCATCTGCTTTTGATTTCAGCTCAGGTCATGATCTCAGGGTTGTGAGATCCAGCCCCATGTCAGGCTCTGCACTTGGGGGTGGAGGTGTTAAGTTGGCTTGAGATAGTCTCCCTCTCCGTCTGCGCCCTGCCTTGTTCACGTGCTCAAGCGCACAGGCAGGTTCTCTCTCTCTTAAATAAATAAATAAATCTTTAAATCTCACAGATTTGCTGTGAAAGTTCACATGAGGATTCAAGACAATGTATATAGGGTACTTAGCTTTGTGTCATTTAAAAAATCTCTTTTTAAAAAGTCATTATTTTACCCAGTGGGAGACATAAGTAATGTGATTTAATTACTCAGATTCCTAGATGACCCAGGTTGATAACATAGAGAAAAAGAAGGGCACAGAAAATGTATATTATAATATTAGTATTACACTAAGCCGAACTTTATATTTGGGTGGTTCAGTCATAAAATAGTTTGGCAGGATCTTCAGATCTTTATTATGGGCATCATCATTATTTTATTGCAGTTTACTTAGATGAAGTATGTAAATACTAGAATTTGAGACAATGTGCTTTTCCCCCGAAGTACAGTTGATACACAATGCTACATTAGTTTCGGGTTTACAACATCTGGATTCCACAAATCTATACCTTATGCTATGTACACATATGTAGCTACCATGGAGACAATTTATCTCTAAGTCCGTTAGTACATTCATACTAAAGAAGAGTTTCTTCCAGAGATTATACTAAGATACAGATAAAAATATGTTTTATTATGTCAGCTTATTTAGGACAAACTTTTCTGGTTTTAACTTTTACTTGAGCAAAGTTAGACTTGTCTTCACAGAATATGTTAGAAATATCTAGTGGGTTACAATGAACAATTGTCTATCCTTATGAACTTTCTTATTACCCCCATGCTCTTAACATCCCTTTTCAACTGAGTCCACTATTTACTCTTATCAGCTGTGAATTGCTGAACAGACATTTACCTAATATAATTCTCAGAACAACTATAATCCAAGTACATTTTATTATAGATACTTCCTAAGCTCAATATATCAAATTCAGTCAATATATTCTGTTCATGGAACTAGGGAAACTTCAGATTAGAAGAGGTTATGAGATAGACATGAAATTCAATCATTAACTTAGAAATATCAAGAGGTGGAGGCTTCTACATTTTAAAAGAATGTCCCTTCAATTTTTGTATAGCTTCAATCTTAGAAATATTATTTTTATTTAATATAAACTTTCCTTCTTTGATTTCCAACTAATAATTCATGCCTTAGGTTGTATGTTACTAGGCTCTGAAGATACTAAAATATATTTAGTCCCGATCTCCAAAGATTATACAAACTTGAAGAAAAGAAAATGAACCAATTTATAAGGATAGTGGGTGTCATGAAGGAAAAGTAACAGTGCTATTGGAAATACAATTAACAAACTTCATTTAGTTTGAGTTAACTGAAATTAATTGCTTAATATTATGCCCCCATCATTGGTTCAAAGGTTATTTAAGAAGAGTGACTGTTGTATTCATCACTGTAATTCTAGGATGAGGGCAAAATCTGATTTAGCTATAGAGATTTTTTTTTTAGTTTTTTCATTGTTTTATTCTGTCTTGATCTTTCAATAGCTTTTATCAGTAACATCATTCAGTTTTGTATTATCTACAAATGTATTAAGTATTTTTTTTAAAGATTTTATTTATTTGACAGACAGAGATCACAAGTAGGCAGAGAGGCAGGCAGAGAAAGAGGGAAGCAGGCTCCCTGCTGAGCAGAGAGCCCCCGATGTGAGGCTCCATCCCAGGACCCTGGGACCATGACCTGAGCGGAAAGCAGAGGCTTTAACCCACTGAGCCACCCAGGCGCCCCATGTATTAAGTATTTTTTAAACAAAAACAATGAATGGTATCAGTTTTACTCAACTTACGTTTAATACTTGATATAACTAAATTGCTAAGCTATATGTTATAAAATACTGAAGGCTCTATGAAACATTTTTTATCATATAATATTAGGTATTCTATATACATAATACTATGCTTACTAAAAAAATAAAATTTAACAGGCTGTAGGCCACAGCTGATAACAGAAGTTTAATATCTGGTTGCTAAGAGATATTTTCTTATGAAGCATTTATTTGTCCTCAGAGAAGGAAATCAGTCACTTCAGGTTTGATTTCCTTTACCTTATCAAAATCTAATTGGGTTTGCTAAATGAGCTAAATAACATGTGAAAATTCTGTACATAAAATAAGGACACTTTAACATGTTACAATATGAAGATAACTCTAAACCTGGGCATCCTTTCAGTACATATTTGAAGTACACACTGCATATTCAGTCATTGTGCTAGACCCCAGAAATAAAAAGATTGAGACAGGACTCCCATACTTACTACACACAGTCTTCAAAGGTATCAGAACCATAAGTTAAAAAAAAGTCAAACAAACTAAGTGTTATGAAGTAGTCACAAAATGTTATGCAAGTACAAAAGTAAGACTGATTTTCCTTGGTTTATCTGAGTTATTTTGACAACTTGGCTCATTTCTTTGATCTCAAATTCTTAAATAAAGTATCTATCATACATATAGAAAGGCAAAAAAAATTTTAAGTGTAGAGCTTGATATTTGACCAATAGTACACGCTCATGTAAATACTCCCATATCTCTATGATATTTTTACAATCTCCAAATAACTAACCACCCCTTCTCCCTAAAGAAAATAGGTAAGAACAGATTAATTATCCTTATTTTTAAACTTTGAATCAACTGAATCATATACTAAGTACTTTTTTTGTTTATTTTTTGCTTTTAACCACTCAAAGTGAGAGTCATCCATATCTTTGCATTTACTGGTGGTTTAATTTCTTTTCTACATAGGATTCCATTTATTTATTCAGTTTATTACTCATTTTACTCTTCAAGGCTATATGGATTATTTTTAATTTGAGGCTAATTAATATTCTATATGAGCATGTTATGAGCTAAATGTTTTTGTACCTCCAAAATTCATATATTGAAACCCTACCCCACAGTAAAATAATTTTAGGAGATGGGGTCTTTAGGATGTAATTAAAATTAAATGAAGTCATGGACTAGAGCCCATCTGAATGGAAAGAGTGACCTTAAAAAGGTCAATACAGTTGCTTCCTCTCTCTGCCTTTTCTGCCATGTGACTATATGATGAGAAGTCTGGAACCAAGAAGAGCACCTTCACCAAGACCCACCCATGCTGGCATCCTGACCTCAGACTTCTGCTTCCATAATTATAAGAAATTAATTTAGTTATTTATAAGTAACCCAGTCTAAGACACTTTGTTAAAACAGCTCGAACCAAGA
This sequence comes from Mellivora capensis, assembly GCA_004024625.1. Classification (NCBI taxonomy): domain Eukaryota; kingdom Metazoa; phylum Chordata; class Mammalia; order Carnivora; family Mustelidae; genus Mellivora; species Mellivora capensis. Next base: position 12,101 of record PISX010030469.1, on the reverse strand, counting down.
TGATCTAGTTAAGATTTCTATCTTGTTCATGACTTCCAGGGAAGATGGCAAAGTATAAGGACCCTGAGCCCACCTTGTCCCAGGGATATAACTGGCTAATACTCACATCAGTGTAAATAACCCAGAAAATGACCCAAAGACTGGAAAGTGTATTCCCCACAGCTTCATGCAGAGAATAAGCCAAATTGAAGATGACAGGAAGGGTGCAGACCTCGTCAGCAGCCAAGTGGATCCTAGGGGTTGTTTTGGGGAGGAAGGTAATGTCACAATCCAGTGAGAGGAAAGAAACAGACTTTCACACCAGAAAGTATACAGGGGAAAGATGAATCCCTATAACATTTACCTTTGAAAAGCTGAAGGGCCAAATTCTGAGAATTCCTATAATCAGTGGGATTTAAAACCTGGAACTTTAAAAATCAATGGGAGGCTTGGCAATGGGAGGTCTAGTAAGATGAGAGGAAACTGAGTTCCCACCCTAAAAGAGATAGACAACAAACAGCACTAAGTGGACACTACATAGAAGTAGCAATTTGAAAAACAGCTGGGATATATGAAAGGGAAATTTGTTTACAATCTCAGAACATGTACTGGAGAAATAGGGACCATTGGGGGATTTCACCAGAGACAAAGAAGCTGACTGGGGCCCTTCCTCTCCCCGTCCCCAGCCTAAACACATGACCACAAGCAGGAACCAGGTAGTGTCAACACTCAGCATATAACTGAATAAAACCATGCCCCACATATATGTAGCCTGTGGACACACCCCCCCCCCCAGCAAGACCTCTGTTCCAGGTCTTTTCCCACAGGAGCCCTGTGCCTGGCTCCATGTTCAGTGGGGAGTCTGTTTGAGGTTCTTTCCCTCTCCCTCTCTGTCTTTTTCTTTCCACATTCGTTCACTCTCTCTAAAAATAAAATAAAAAAAAAATAATAAATCTAATGAACAAACAAACAAAAAAAAAGCAAAAGGACCACGTGGATGGCTCAGTTGGTTAAGCATCTGCTTTCAGCTCAGGTCATGATCCCGGGAACCTGGGATCAAGCCCCACATCTGGCTCCCTACCCAGTGGTGAGTCTGCTTCTCCCTCTGTTCCCACCTCCTGTTCTTTCTCTTGTACATGCTCTCTCTCTCAAATAAATAAAATCCTTAAAAAAAAAAAGGAAAGAACAGTTGTAGATATGCAAACTAAAGAAAAAAGTTTCCAAATATATCACTAAGGAAAGCCAACTAACTATGAGAGAAGAGAGCAAGAGAAGAAAGGAACAGATAACCATAAAACAACCATAAAACAGTAACAAAATGGCAAAAATTATAAATAAATTATAAAATTATAATTAAATACCTACTAATAATGAATTTGAATGCAAAAAACTAAATGCTCCAGACAAAAGATATAGGGTGACAGAACAGATAAAAACACAGACCCATTTATACACTTCCTACTAGAGACTCATTTTAGACCTAAAGACACATGCATATTGAAAGTGAAAGGATGGAGAAGCATTTATGCAAACGGAGTAAAAAAAAAAAAGTTAGAGTAGCAATACATATATCAGACAAAATAAACTTTAAAACAAAGACTGTAACAAGAGACAAAGAAGGATACTATATAATCAGAGTGGGATAATCCAACAAGATATAACATTTGTAAATATTTATACACCCAACATGGGAGGGCCCAAATACATAAAACAATTAATAACAAACATAAAGTAATTAATCAATAATAATACAATATTACAGGGGACTTTAACACCTCACTTACATTAGTGGACAGATCATCTAAACAGAAAATCAACAAGGAAACAGTGGCTTTGAATGACACACTGGACCAGACAGGTTTAACAGACATATTCAGGATATTCCGTCCTGAAACAGAATATACATTTTCTTTGAATGCACATTGAACATTATCCAGAATAGATCACATATAAGGCCACAAAACAAGTCTCAACAAATTCAAAATGATTGAAGTCCTACCATGCATCTTTTCTGACCATGATGCTATGAAACTAGAAATTAACTATAAGAAAAAAATCTGGAAAGACCCACAAATACATGGAAGTTAAATAACATGCTACTAAAGAATGAATGGGTCAACTGAGAAACCAAATAAAAAATTTAAAAAATGGCTTGGAAAGAAATGAAAATAAAAACACGATGGTCCAAAATCTTTGGGATGCAGCAATACCAAACTGCAGGAATCATAATCCCAGATTTCAAGTTATGCTACAAAGCTATACTAATCACTATGGTACTGGCACAAAAATGGATAATAAATAAATGGCAAGAATAGAGAGACCAAAAATAAACTCACAAGTATATGTTTAACTAACATTTGACAAAGAAGGCAAGAATATGCAATGGGAAAAAGTCTCTTCAGCAAATGGCACTGGGGAAACTGGACAACTACATGTAAAAGAACGAAACCAGACCACTTTCTTACACTATACACACAAAAAAAACCTCAAAATGGATTAAGGGCCTAAATGTGAAACCTGAAACCACAAAAAAACTTGAAGAGAGCAGAGAAAGTAATTTCTCTGACATTGGCTAAAGCAAAATTTTTTAAGATATGTCTCTTGAGGCAAGGGAAACAAAAGCAAAAATGAACTACTAGGACTGCATTACAATAAAAAGCTTCTGTACAGCAAAAGAAATGATCAACAAAACTAAAGACAATCTACTACATGGGAGAAGATATTTGCAAATTACATCTCTGATAAAGATTTAGAATCCAAAATACATAAAGAACTCACACAACACCAAAAAACAAATAATCTGATTAAAAACAGGCTGAAGATACAGACACTTCTCCAAAGAAGAGATACAGATGGTGAACAGGCACATGAAAAGTTGCTCAACATCATCAGGAAAATGCAAATGAAAACTACAATGACATACCATCTCATACCTGTTAGGATTGCTGAAATCAATAACTCAAGAAACAACAAGCATGGGCAAGGATGTGGAGAAAAAGGAACCCTCATCCACCGTTAGAGGGAACGCAAGCTGGTACAGTCGCTGTGGAAGACAGTATGGAGGTTCCTAAAAAAATAAAAAATAGAATTACCATATGATCCAACAATTCCTGTAGTGGGTGTTTACCCACAGAATATAAAAACACTAATTTGAAAAGATATATGCACCTCTGTGTTTACTACAGTATTATTTATATTATTTAGTAGCCAAATTATGGAAGAAGCCCAAGTATCCATCAACAAATGAATGGATAAGAAAAAATGGTATATATACATGTATATATATATATATATACACATACATCTATATGGTATAAACACACACACACACACACTAGAATATTAGTAGTAAAAAGAAAATCTTGCCATTTGCAACAACAAAGATGGAGCCAGATGGCATAATACTAAGCAAAATAAGCCAGTCAGAGAAAGACAAATACTGTGTGATTTCACTTACGTGTGTTATTTAAGAAACAAAACAAATGGGGCATTTGGGTGCCTCAGTCTATTGGGCGTCTGTTTGCCTTTGGCTCAGGTCATGATCTCAGGGTCTTGGTGTGGAGCCTGACATAGGGCTCCCTGCTCAGAAGGGCTCCCTGCTGCTTCACCCTCTCCCTCTGCCACCAACCCCCTGCTTGTGCCTGCTCTCTCTAAGAAAAAATATAATCTTAAAAAACAAAGCAAAACAAAACAAATGAACAAAGAAAAAAAAGACAAATCAAAAAGATACTCAACTATAGAAAACAAACTGATGGTTACCATTAAGGGTGGTTGGTAGGGTTGGGTCAAACAGGTAATGGGGATTAAGAGTACAACTATCTTTATGAGCACTGAGTAATGTACATAATTGTTGAATCACTACTTTGTATACTTTAATAAAACACTGTATGTTCACTATCTTGGAATTAAAATTTAAAAAAAGATTTATCTTTTTCAGTAAATGTTTTAAGTGTGTGTTTGGGTATGTGTCTACTTTTTGCACACATTTTATTACATATTTATTGCATATTCTAATATATTTGATGTTTTCTTAAACTATATTGGAATGTCATTTTGCATAATTTTAAAATTTTTTAAATTTATGTATTATATTTATATTAACTACAGTTGATTTTTTAAAAAAGCACTTACTTATTTGAAAGAGAGAGAGAGTGTGTGTGTGTTTGTGTGTGCACATGTGCACGAAGTGGGGAGGGGCAGACAGAGAGGGAGAGAGAATCCCAAGCAGACTCTGTGTTGCATGTGGAGTCTGATATGGGGCTCGATCTCACAACGCTGAGATCACAACCTTTGCTGAAACTAAGAGTTGGGCATTCAACTGACTGTGCTGAGGTGCCCTGTTACAGCTGATTATATTGAGCTTTCATCATGTTACATTCATCTCATAATGCCTTCTCTATGCATTATTTTGAATTTTGAAATATATAAATACATGATATATAAAAAAATAGTTCTATCACTGCTTTCCATCCTGACACTGCTTATTTCTTTTTCATGCCTTAATTCACTTGCTAGAATCATGAATTACAAGTTGAATAGAAGTAACAATAGTTACTACTTTGTCACTTTCTAGACTTCAAAGTATCAACAACTACTATATGCATGACTGAAGATTATGTGTAGAGGCCCTATTATAAATTAAATGTTGTGCCTCCTACTCCAATTTTGTATAAAGATTTCATACTTAATGTATATTGAATTTTATCTGCATATATTGAAATGAATTTGTTTTTTTCCTGTTAATAAACATCAACTTATTTTTGATATTAAAGCAAATTTGCATTCTTAAATAATTATAAAAAGAGATTAATAGAGCTGCATTTCATGGTTTGGTAATATTTTATTATTTTAGTTCCCATGCTTATATGAGATAATTGTCTCCCATTTTTATTTCTCATAATGCTCTCATCAGGTTTTTATTTCAAATTTATTTGGGCTTTTTGAAATATATCCCCTCTTTCTCTATTCTGATATAGTTTAATATTGGTGTTATCTCTTTCTCAAATGTTTGGTAGAATTCACTAATAAAGCAATTTGAATGTGGGGGGTCTTTGGGAGGAATATTAAAAATTCCAGATTTTACAGCTTTCATAGATTCAGAATAAGTCAGATTTTCTATTTCTTCATACATTTATTTAGTGAATTATGATTTTCTTAAAATTTTATTATCTTACATAAATTTTTAAATTTATTAGTCATAATATCCTTCTATTATATATTTAATACCTATAGGACATATTATGAAAGTCCTTATTTTCTTCCTGATAATGGCAATTTATATTTAATCTCTCTTTCATTTTGTCATTCTATCTAGGTTATATCTAATTTATTAATCCTTTCAAGTAATCAATTTTGGCTTTACTGATCATCAATATTTTACACTTATTATTCCATTAATTTCTGTTCTAATCTTTGTTATTTTATTCTCCTACTTTGCTTCAGTTTAATTTTCTGTTTGTTTTAAAATTTGATGTGAATACTTAGAAGGTAGGTAGTTCTTCTGTTCTAATATGTTCATTAAAGATACACATTTCTAAGCCCCAGGTCTAGTTGCCTCAACAAGTTCAAATTTCCCTTTGCAAATTTTTCTGTAACCAATGAGTTATTTAAAAGTGCATTTCCAAACAGTTTGAGATTTTCTAGTAACCTTTGACTATTGATGTCTAGTTTATTTTCACTGTGGACAAAAAACATTTTACTTGATTTAAATCTGAAATTAAGATTTTCTTTGTGGCATGGAATAGAGCCAGTTTTGGTAACTAAGTCATTTAACTCAAACAGGATGTATATTCTTCAGTTTATTTGATATAGTGTTTTATATGTGAAATCTACTGAATTTAGAAAATTTTTGTTCACATCTTACTCTTCCTGACATTTTGTTTGCTTGTCTTATCCATTGATTTCAGAACAGTGTTAAAATCCCCCACTTTGATTATGGATTTGTCCCTTTCTCTTTTATGTTATACCATTTTGCCTTGAATATATTGTAACTATGAATTTAATTCTTTGCCATATCTTTTTTATTTTTAAGAAAATCTTTTATTGTGAAAACCCTTATCTCTAGTAAAGCTTATTGTTTAAAAGTTTATTTTTCTGATACTGCTATAACACATGCAGCAATTTTTTGAAAACTTCTCCATGTATCTATTTCCATATTTTTTTTCTTCAATCTTTTTCTAACCTTATATTAAAACTGTATCATGTGTGGGGCACCTGGGTGGCTCAGTGGGTTAAGCCTCTGTCTTTGGTTCAGGTCATGATCCCAGGGTCCTGGGATCAAGCCCCACATAGGGCTCTCTGTTCAGCAGGGAGCTTACTTCCCCCTCTCTCTCTGCCTCCCTCTCTGCCTACCTGTGATCTGTCAAATAAATAAGTAAATAAATAAATCTTAAAAAAAAACCCAAAAACTTAGTCTTTTAAGATTTATTTATTTGAGAGACAGAGCATGAACAGGGAGAGGGAAGGAGAAAATCCTCAAGCAGACTCCCCACCAGGCACAGAGTCCTACAGGCGCTTCTATCCCAGAACACCAAGATCAGAAGCTGAGCCAAAATCAAGAGTTGGACTCTCAACTATTCTCAGTTTCTGACTCTTGGTTGCAGCTAATGTCCTAATCTCATGGGTGGTTAGAGGGAGCTCTGCGTTGGGCTCCATGCTCAGCAAGAGTCTGCTTAGATATTCTTTTCCTCTGCCCCTTCCCCTACTCACACCCTCTCTCTCCCTTTCTAAAATAAATACATAAATCTTAAAAAAAAAAAAAAACCACTTAGTCTTATAATCTTGTCTTTTAATTATAACTTTTACTTTATTTACATTTAATATAAAATCTGATATATATGGATATACTCTGCTACCATCTGTTTTATATTTACTCCATGTCTTTTATGTTGTTTCTTCTCCCTTATTCTTTTGGCTTTATTAAAAGTTTTTAATAATTATTTTTCCTACTAACTTTATCATTGCATTGTCCAACTACTCTTTTAGTTATTACTCTAAGGCTTAGAGCATGTACTCCTGACTTACTAAATTCTAATATAAATTAATAATTTTACCATTTCCAGAAACTCCAAGGATTTGAGTACTCAATATTTTAATTGGGAAAATTTCTATGACATAGATTCCATTTCAATTTTTTATCTAGTCTTTCTAATTTATTGTTAAATGTATTTATTTACTTCTTAATTTGTTATTTTGATCTTAAATAATAAAATTAGTATTTAAATCTTTTTATATTTTTAAGAGTTTAACTGAAATTCCTCATCCTGAAATTTTTCTAAAGCATTTACTTTTCAGAACACATCTCCCACTATGTATCTACCTCAATTCTTCTATACTATAAATAAATGCTCATTCAGTTCATCATCACCTAAATATGCTTAGAGTTTTCCCATCTCTGGACCAGGAGTGCATATATTTTTATACTCTCTTTTACTGAAACCCTGCCTATCTTTCAAGTTGCAGATCAAACCTGGACTCCTATTAGGAGAAAACTGTTTCTCTACTCATATCACTTGATACCAAATATGTGGGTTTTATACAGCAAGTAATTTTTCTAATTCCCTGTGGACACCAGTGGATGCTCTACAATTTGATTCAATTCTGATACTTATTATTCAGAGTTAGCACAGACCCTACAGGTTAAGGGTTCAATTGCACCAGACTATGTGCCCCTTCAGATGCAAATCACAAGTAGTGGGTCCTCAGGGTACCCAGACTTCTGTCTAACTTGGTTATCAATCAAAGATTCCCAAAACCCCATCCTCAGTTTCAATACTTCACTATAATGACTCACAGAATTCTGGATAACATTTTACTTATGTTTACTGATTTTTTATAAAGGATATTATAAAGGATACTGATAAACTACCAGATGAAGAGGTTCACAGTGTGAGACTAGGAAGGCTCCTCAGCACAGGAGCTCTGTCCCAGTGGAGCTGAGGTCCACCATTTTCCCAGCTGGATGCTCCTCAACCCCAAAGCTCTCCAGATCCCACTGTTAAGGGATTTTTACAGAAGTTTCACCATGTAGGCATGAACGATTATATTAGTCTCCACAGGATGAGGGAGGGGAGTGGTGAAACCAAGGTTTCAAGTTTCTAATGATGACTTGGCATTTCTGGTGACCAGCATCCATCTAGGAGGCCAACAAAAGCTGCCTCATTAGAATAAAAGACATTCCTATCATCCAGGAAATTCCAAACAATTCAGGAGCTCTACATAAAATGCTCCTATCACCATCATCATTCAGGAAATTACAAGGGTTTTAGGAACTTTTTTTTGGGAAGCTAAGGCACAGACTAAATATATATATATATATATATATATATATATATATATATATATATTTCTTACGTCATGCTTAGATACATTTGTCTTGATCTAAATAATTATATCTCATTATGCAAGATGTTTCTTATTATTTATTTATACACATTGTATATCATATTGCATATTGTGTGTGTCTGTGTGTTTGTGTTCTCCTATACATATCAAAAGCTTTGTGAAGACTGGTCAAGCTCATATTTTTTGGTGCCCCACACAGCGTGTAGTACAGGGTCTTAACTATAATCACTTTATGACAAATATAAGCTATAGAGAGATAGCATAGCCTGGTGGAAAGAATTTGAAATTGAAATGGAGGTAAAATGTTGGATTCAAATTTAAATTATTCTACTTACTGACTGTGTGATATAGAATGATTTATCTGAAACTCGGTTTCTCATACATAGTTTAGGAATATTATTAATAGTATACTCTATAGGATAAAGTCTTGGAATTAACAGGGAAAAAGCCTACAAAAACACCCCTGCCGGTACATAAATAAACATTCATAATAGTCTACTTTTTATGAACCTCTGCTTATGTGGTCAAATGGATAAAAGTTTATGGAAAAAAAAAAAAAAACTAGATTATTTTTTGGTGATTCTACTCAAAGCTTAGGCTCCTTCATGGCACATTTGTGAAGCAACCCAAGTAAAATTATTGAAAAAAAAAATAGGAGCATTAATAGCTTTTAATATTTCTTCTTTATTCTCTACAAAACAGATAAAGTTGATCTTGTATGAAAGGATAACAGCAGGATGCACAGCAAAACAGATCTGCAACTTTCAGTAGTTTGACCAGATGACAACTTTTCTGAGGAATGAAGAATAGACCTGAACATATCCTACAGTGCTGCCTCACTTTCCAACCAAATGTCTTTACTGAAATGATGCAAAATATTTCATGTAGAAAACAAAAAGGTACAAAAGTGCTCATTTGACAATTTCTCTCTTGGTTGAAAGATTTCTGACATTTCAATATTTTCTCACTCTCCATAATTTGACAAAAATAATTTTATATTGGTTTTCTTTTTGGCTGGCATTTTTTTTTTTCTGGTAAAGATTTTTGAAAAACAATAATAATCATGGACAACTGCTGACCCATGACTCTATAAGTTCATCTGGAATATCTTTTTTTTTTTTTTTTTAAGATTTTATTTATTTGACAGACAGAGATCACAAGTAGGCAGAGAGGCAGGCAGAGAGAGATGGAGAAGCAAGCTCCCTGCTGAGCAGAGAGCCCGATGCAGGGCTCGATCCCAGGACCCTGGGATCATGACCTGAGCCGAAGGCAGAGGCTTTAACCCACTGAGCCACCCAGGCGCCCCCATCTGGAATATCTTATAAGATTCTTTGTAAAGCCTCTGCTCTGACTCTTAGTGTCTTGAACTTTGTCAGTGGGCTCCTGGTCTTTCCTTGAGAACAGGTGTTGTGTCTGAGCACAAAGTCAGCTCTGAAAAATAGATCATAATGAATGTTGTGGATACTAAATAAAAAAGATAAGTAAATGAGTGAACAAAGACTTGGAAACTCCCTACTTAGAAAAAAGTCACTACTTAGTAAGATAATCTTGGATTATCTTTTCTGGAAGTATGTATTCATTTAAGAGAAAAACACATTAAATTAATAATGTATATACAATGTCTTATATGCTACAAAAGGCACCTCTGTCACTTATATAATATAAGCCTCTGAGTGACTCTGTGAACTAGATATTGCTATTATTTAGACCATACAGATGACAAAAATGTGGCAAAGAGAGACTTAACAAATTTGATCAAGCTTGTGGATAATAGAAGCATTGGTCTATAGACTAGGTCCCTTGTAATACTTTCCTGCACCAGCCATTATAACATTACCTGAACGAAATCTTCCTCCCCAAACTATTTCCATGCTGACTCAGTGAAACTATCTCCCATATCATCTCTGATTTCTCCCTTTCTGATCTCAGAGACTTTGGAGAGCTACACCATTTAAATTAATGTCTGACTATGTTTCATTATACATTGTCTTCTATTATCAAGTTACATGTCTTTTCCCAAAAAGACACTAATTTCTTCACAATAAAAACATGATTACTTCCTTTCCAGTCAAGATGGCGGAGAAGTAGCAGGCTGAGACTATATCAGATAGCAGGAGATCAGCTAGATAGCTTATCAAACCATTGCAAACACCTACAAATCCAATGGGAGATTGAAGAGAAGAACAGCAATTCTAGAAACAGAAAATCGACCACTTTCTGAAAGGTAGGGCCGGCGGAGAAGTGAATCCAAAGCAACAGGAAGATAGACCGCGGGGGGAGGGGCCGGCTCCCGGCAAGTGGCGGAGCAACGGATCACAAAATCAGGACTTTTAAAGTCTGCTCCACTGAGGGACATTGCTCCAGAGGCTACCGGGGTGAAGCCCACATCGGGTCAGCGTGGCACCATGTCCCGCAGGGTCACAGAAGGATCGGGGGTGTCTGAGTGTCGCAGAGCTCGCAGGTATTAGAGTGGGGAAGCCAGCTACAGAGACAGAGGCAAGGAGTGGGCTCTCAGCTTGGGGTTACCTTGAAGCGGTCGCAGGCTGAGTGAGCTTGGAGCGCAGCCAGAGGTCAGGGAGACAGGAGCAAATGGGGATTTCTCTGAGGGCGCACTGAGGAGTGGGGCCCTGAGCTCCCGGCTCCTCCGGGCCGGGATTGGGAGGTCGCCATTTTCATTCCCGTCCTCCAGAACTCTACAGAAAGCATTCAGGGAACAAAAGCTCCCAAAAGCAAACCGAGTGGATTACTTAGCCTGGCCCCTGGTTAGGGCAGTGCAATTCCGCCTTGGGAAAAGACACTTGAGAATCACTACAACAGGTCCCTCCCCCAGAAAATCAACAAGAAATCTAGCCAAGACCAAGTTCACTTACCAAGGAGAGCAGCGGAATTCCAGAGGAGGAGAAAGCAGAGCACAGAATTCATGGCTTTCTCCCCATGATTCTTTAGGCTTGCAGTTAATTTAATTTTTTCTTTAATTTTATTTTTTTCTTCTGCTAATTTTTTTTAACTTTTACCCTTTTCTTTTTAAACATTTTTTAACTAGTTTATCTTAACAATACCTTTACAAAAAAACAATAATCTTTTTTGAACATTCATTATTATAGTAATATTTTATCTTTCATAGTATTTAACTTTATTTTTTTTATACACATAGGGTTTTTTTTTTCTTCTAAAAATTTGGGGTACAACTTCCTCTAGTAGATCAAAATATACCCTAAATCTAGCTCTGGGCTTGTTCTAGTCTCCAGCATTAGCAAATTCTCTCCAATTTCTTTTTCTTTATTCTCCCAACCAATTACTTTATCAACTCCTTTTTTTGAAACTGAAAAAAAAAAATTTTTTTCATCTTTATAGGCATGTTCCATCCCTTCATTGTGTTTACCTTATATACGTTTTTTCATACTTTAAAATTTTGGGAGGTAGTTTCTTCTAAGAAATCACAATACCCCAAAATTAAGTGGGTGACCCTGTTCTAGTCACCAGTCTAATATATATATATTTTTTTTTCTTTTTTATATTGTTTCCTTATTTGTTTTCTTTTTTTAATTTTTTTTTTCTGAACTTCTTTTTATCCCCTTTCTCCCCCCCCATGATTTGGGGTCTCATCTGATTTGGTTAAAGTGCATTTTCTGGGGGTCTGTGCCACCCTTTTAGTATTTTAGTATTTGCTCCTTCATATACTCTTATCTGGACAAAATGACAAGGCAGAAAAATTCACCACAAGAAAAATAACAAGAGGCAGTACCGAAGGCTAGGGACCTAATCAATACAGACATTGG
>PISX010030468.1:0-18697 GCA_004024625.1 Mellivora capensis | reverse complement strand
GCTATATACTTTCCTCTCAGGACTGCCTTTGCTGTGTCCCACAGATTTTGAACAGTTGTGTTTTCATTATCATTTGTTTCCACGAATTTTTTCAATTCTTCTTTAATTTTATGTTTGACCCATTCATTCTTTAGTAGGATGGTCTTTAGCCTCCATGTATTTGGGTTCCAAATTTCCTCTTGTGATTAAGTTCTAGCTTCAGAGCACTGTGGTCTGAAAATATGCAGAGAATGATCGCAATCTCTTGTTACTGGTTGAGACCTGATTTGTGACCCAGGATATAATCTGTTCTGGAGAATGTTCCATGTGCACCAGAAAAGAATGTGTATTCTGTTGCTTTGGGATGGAATGTTCTGAATATATCTGTGATGTCCATCTGGTCCAGTGTGTCATTTAAGGCCTTTATTTCCTTGTTGATCTTTTGCTTGGATGATCTGTCCATTTCAGGGGGGATGTTAAAGTCTCCTACTACATTGTATTACTGTCAATGTGTTTCTTTGGTTTTGTCATTAATTGGTTTATGTAGTTGGCTGCTCCCATGATAGGGGCATATATATTTAAACTTGTTAGACCTTCTTGTTGCACAGACCCTTTAAGTATGATATAGTGTCCTTCCCCATCTCTTAGTATAGCCTTCGGCTTAAAATCTAATTTATCTCATATAAGGATTGCCATTTCGGCTTTCTTTTGATGTCCATTAGCATGGTAAATTGTTTTCCGCCCCCTCACTTTAAATCTGGAGGTCTCTTTGGGTCTCAAATGAGTTTCTGGTAGACAGCATATTGATGGGTTTTGGTTTTTGATCCATTCTGATACCCTGTGGAGACAATTTTTTTTTTTTGACAATGCAAAAGACAACAGAAAAAAGTTCAAGGACCAAGTTTGTGATGTAAAAACACTTGTTCTTAAAGTAGTTCCAGAAGCCATATGAAAAAAGTAAGCGATTTCAGGAGAGATGGAGTGAAGACCTGGATTCAGATAAAAGCAGAATAAGACACCAAACTGCCTTGCTACCTGTCTCTACTTGGAAGATTGAAATTTTTCCGGTGACTGATCAGACAAATTTCCAAAACCCTCCCTAACAAAAAACAAAACAAAACAAAAATCTCTTTAGCTCCCTCTGAAGGTCCCAACACATTTGCCCAAGTACTAATTATAACATTTGCCCAAGTACTATTTATAATTAGCCCATTTATAACAATGCCCCAAACCTCAATCTCCTTGTCCTCTCTCAATTTTCAATGTACATGGTAAATTTTAACATTCCAATTCCTAAGCACACTCTGTTTTGAGACAATTTATGGAGCCAACATTAAGGAGTTTCATCTGTATTAGGAATGGCCTTGAGCAAAAGGAAAAGGTGAAAACAAAGGCACAAATTGAGGGGAAACATCATAACTTACAAGCTATTTAAGTATAATATTTGCACTGATAGAAAAGATAGTAGTAAAATTCATATGATTCATAATTTTGATCCTACTACATTCAAAGGTCCATAAGAGCACCTTTCATGCATTCCTTTACCTTCAAGAATAATATAACCTGGGGTGCCTGGGTGACTCAGTGGGTTAAGCCTATGCCTTCAGCTTGGGTCATGATCTCTGGGTGCTGGGATCGAGCCCCAGATCAGGCTCTCTGCTCAGCAGGGAGCCTGTTTCTCCCTCTCTCTCTGCCTGCCTCTCTGCCTACTTGTGATCTCTCTCTCTGTCAAATAAATAAATAAATAATCTTAATTTAAAAAAAAAAAAGAATAACCAAACTCTTCAATCTCAGACCAAAAAGAATGTGCAATAAAGCAGGTAGCCAACAGCTCTAGAGTAGGGTTCGTGGGCATCCTTCTCTCTTCCATCATCAAGCATTCTTATCAGATTGTGCAGATCATTATCATCGCTAACACACAGCACATGTGTCAAACACTATAGATATTCACTCATTTAATCTTCAAAACAACCCTATGAGCTGGGTTCTATTATCATTCCCTTATTACAGATTTAACAACTAATGCACAGAAATTAATTACCCAAGATCATGTTGCTATTAAACGTCAGAAGCAGAATTCAAATGCAAAGAGAGTCTGATTGAGAGCCCATGCTCTCAACCACCACACTATAAGAACAGATATGATGAACATCCACTCACCCATAGGATATAAATACCATTTGGATGCAAGAGTTCTGCATCAGAACAGTAATTCAAAGGCAATGACAGCACTACTATCACTCAGGTTCAGAAGGAAACTGCCCATCTCCTCCTCCAACCAGTAAGCAGTGATTCTCAAATTTATGAAGCCTGGAGTTGGGGAGATGAAATGCAAGGGAGACCACATTTAGCAATAAAACAGGTTAGTACAATTAGACTTCAAAGTGCTTTAGACAAACCGTAACATATGCAGAAACTGACAATAAAACACACACACACACACACACACACAAATATGGTCTTAATGTATTGATAACAACTGCACAGGTATTTATTGTAGTTCATTTCTCCAACTCTCTTATTATAAAGACCCTGAACCAGTTTTTTTTTTAAGTGAAAAATGAAAAACCTGTTTACTCCCTTTTAATGTTCTGCATGTGCTAGGAGAATGGTATCCAGCCCCTAACAGTGCCCAAAAAGAAAAAAGAAAAAAAAAATCAAGGAACTTCTGCAATGAGAACTTCTATAAGAGGCTAACTCCTTTGTGAAAATAAAGGAACATTCATTTTAAACGGAATCCTGAAGCCCTGAAGGGGGAACTCTCACACACTACCACTCGCTTAAAGAAGCCCACCTCCCACTCCCCAACTGGAAGACGCCTAGGTCACCAACCCCAGCAGGAGGAAGAATTTCTCCTGGCCCACAAACAGCCCAGCCAACGAGAACTCAACCAAATGGCTCCTTCCCACTTCTTCCTTTCCCCTATAAGAGCAAGTCCCTCTGCTCTGTTCTCTGGACTCCAGGGTTTGCCATAGCTGACTTGCCCCAAACTGCAATTTGTCTGTTACTGCTGACTGAATACAACAGTCTTCCCCCTTATCTGAGGTTCAGCTTTCTACAGCTTCAGTTACCCATGATCAACCACAGTCCAAAATATTAAATGGAAAAATCCCAGAAACAAACAATTCATGAGTTTTAAATTGCACATCATTCTGCGTAGCATGATGAAATCCTGTGCCATCCCACCCTGGATGTGAATCATCCCTTGGATCCATGCAGCCAAGATCCTCCAGATGCCACCTGCCGGTTGGCCACTTAGTAGACGGCTCAGTTATCAGACCGACTGTTGCAGTATCACAATGCCTGAGTGCAAGTAACCCTTATTTTACTTAATAAGGACCCAAAAGCACCAAGAGCAGTGATGCTAGAAATTCAGACTTGCCAAAGAGAAGCTGTAAAGTGCTTCATTTAAGTGAAAAGGTGAACGTTCTCAATTTAATAAGAAGGGGGGGGGATCATACACTGAAGTTACTAAGACCTACAGTAACTTTTATTACTCTATGTTGTTATAATTGTTCTATTTTATTATTAGTTATTGCTGTTAATCTCTTAATGTGCCTAATTTATATTAAACTTTATCATAGCTACAGATGCATAGGAAAATCCATACCATATACTGTGGAGAGTATGACATACACTGCAGTGCATATGCATATGTACAGAGCACATAACATGTACAGGAACAGCATATACCGTATCCACAGTTTCAGGCATCCACTGGGGGTCCTGGAATATATCCCCAGCAGATTAGGGGGGACCACTGTAGACTCATTTTGCTGGTAAAATAACTGGGATTTTTTTTTTTTTTTTTTTTTTTTTTTTTTTTTTTTTTTTTTTTTTTTTTTTTTTTTGCTTCTTAAGGCCAATACTTTCTTCCACCAACACAGGTTTCTCTATATTCTTTCCCTGGATAATTTCCCAAGGACAAAAGTAAACTTTTGCCCAGAATCCTCTCTCCAGTCTCATCCTCTATAACCCAGCCTTTGAATATTTTTGTTGTGTGATACCTTATTGTGGTCATACTGTTATCTTCTATATCAAGTGCCAGGTCTATCCTGACCCAGGAACGCAAGCGAGGAACAGAGTTTCTCTTACAGACACATTACAAAATCCAGTTGTACTGCCACACAATCATCTTCTCTGCCTTACAGCCAACTTTTAGATAATTACTAAGTCATATGTGAATTCAGTTCTGTACAACACCTGAGTGAATAATGTTCATGTTCTAAACCTGGTAAGGAGTGGAAATTTAAATTCTCTGTGGGGATTATACTTTCGGAGAGTACCTTGATGGAACAGGGTAAGTATCAGGCTCTCAAGTAGAAAATTCCTATTTTACCACAAGCACCGCCTTCCCCACACTTCAACAAAGCTTTCTTGAAGTTGGTAATGGCTCTTTCCATGACCAAATTGCTACTCCGGGTCACTGGAAAGAAGTGCTAGGTGAACAGAGAACAAAGAGCTACAGGAGTAACTGCTATGAAGGAAACATCATAGTGGTAGCATCTGACATCCTTTTGTACCCTAAATTAAACAGGCCAACTCTAGGGGAGATGCAATAGCCTCCTACTGGGAACAGGAGAGGAACAGGTCAAATGAAATACTAGCACAAATCCCTAAATGTCACAACACTCCAACAAGCTAAGAACAGAAAGAACAAATTTACACCTCCAAGCCTGTAATTTTCTCTATTCAAAATATAAACATGACCCTATTAATCCAAATCAAACAAAAAACTTGGTTTGATTTTTTTTCCATTTGAAAGATTAATATTCAAGCAAGCAACTTAATTTCTAACCCTGACTTGAAAAATCTAAGAACTCACCCCTGCAGGGTTCAAGAACTCTGGGTCCTTGGAGGCAGGAAACACAATGCAAAATAGTTTGTGATTCATAAGTCACCTCACTACATTATGAATTCTCCACAGTGGCTAAAAAAACCTAATTTCTCCTGCCAGACTCACATCCAAGAACAAAGGCATACGAACTCAGGAGCTGCCCCACATGCAAGTGCTTATTCAGTTCTCCATCTTTCATTTTCCTTCTTCTATATAATCTGAATCTCCCATTCACATAAACACTCAATTCCTACTATGTGTTAAAAGCTACACCTGATTTCTGTAAATAAAGCAAATGTTATGTTTGTGTAGTTATACATTCTCACCAGGTCTTCCTGGCATGCATTTAAGATTATGAAGACAAAGTTCATAAACCCATTCAGTTCTCACTCTTATAACACTGAACTCATTAACTGAGTTCTGTAAGTAAAAAAAAATAACCAGTCATAGACCATACCAATCACACCATCACTGGTACAGCAATATCCATATATATCAAGAAAATGATACACAGTTAACTTTTAATTATCCACACTAATGAAGGGGAACAGTTGCATGGTTAATCCAAAATAGTTTACAATCCAATAATAATTTCTATTAGGATTCAGAAATCATTATGTGACTTTCTTCCCAGAAGATTTACCTTCTGATTATGTTTTCCATGATGAATATTCAAGTGAGAAACTTAATTTCTGTCTTAGAGTTTTAAAATTTATAAGCCTCAGCCTCCATCCCAGGCTTGCGGAACTAAAACGTAAAGTCTTTCACTAAAGTTTATGATACTGCCATAACTTCATATAATCCCATCTTGAACTTCCATGGGTGATGAGTTATTACTAGGTGCTGATGTCATACTTTCCCAAGAAATAAATGCACAGGGATTTAGCTCTTAATTTCTGACTCTTCCTCTCTCAACTGCCTTAGTCTGTTTGGGTTCCAATGACAAAATACCACAGACTAGATAACAATAAGCATTTATTTCTCACAGCTCCAGAAGTTGTCAAGCCCAAGATCAAAGCATCAGCATGGTCACATTTTGATGAGAGCTCTCTTCCCAGTTCATAGTCAACACCTTCTCACTGTGCCCTCACATATCCAAGGGGTTAGTGATCTCTGTGGGGTCTCTTGTATAAAGCATTAATCTCACTCGCAAGGGCTCCACCCTAATAACTGAACATCTCCCGAAGGCCTTACCTTCTAATACTATCATCTTCAGGGATTCGTTTCAACATACAAATATTTGAAAGACACAAACATTCAGACCACAGAATCATCCTATTTAACTCAGTATTACTCACCCATGTATAGGTTCAAACATTTTGGTACCTGTATTCGTGAGCTGTTCCTGTAATAATACTGCATAACGAACCACCTTGGAGCCCAGTGACTTAAAGCAGCATTTATTTCTTGCTCAAAGATCTTCAAGTTGGCTGAACTCAGGTTAAACCTTTGATTTTGGCTCAACTTTGTTCCATGTGTGTTCCCACTTGCCTTGGACCAGTGGCTCTAGTGGATTATAGGAGCACAAAGAGTCAAGACAAGCCATCCATGCACACTTAAAACCTCTGTTCACATCATGTCTGTTCACATTCCACTGGCTAGGGAAGAAATATTGCCAAGCTCAAAGTCAGTGGGGCAAAAAAAAAAAAAAAAAAAAAAAAAAAAAAAAAAAAAAAAAAAAAAAAAAAAAAAAAAAAAAAAAAAAAAAAAAAAAAAAAAAAGTACACTTCACCCAAGAAGGAAAAAATGAAGGTAAAATTTTTAGTGAAAAACACTCCAATCCATCATTTAATATGTATTAGACTCTCCAGCAGGCTCTGGAAATACAAGGATGAATAAGTCATGATTCCTGTCCTCATGGAACTCACATTTCGGGGGAAAAAAGTACTAAAAGGATAATGTTAAAACTGTTAAGTAAAGGTACACCCAAAATACAGCGTGGAAGGGGGGACAAATGAGGGAACCTAATGCTTCCTGAGCTGAGGGAATAAGCAAGGGCTTTACATTGGAGTATCTGACATGAAAGCTAAAGATAAATAAGAGCTTCCGAGAAAAAAGATAAAGCAAGGAAGTGGAAGTATTGAGTAAATGGATTCTTCAAAAAATGACAGGTCATAATGTGGCTAGAACCCAGTATATGCAAGGTGGCTGAGGAAAAAATCAGTCCCATAATCTAAGTTCAGGTTCTGAAAAGCCTTATGGACCATCTGAACAAGTTCAGAATCCATCCTACTGGCAGCGAGGAAAGAGATACGAGCAAGAGGTATCAGCGACGTCACCAGAACTTGATTTTAAAGACATTCAGTGGCAGAGTGGAGGAGACCTGGGCAGGTGAGGTACATTCTGGAGGCACGGAGGTCAGTGAAAGGGCCATGGCAGTAGTTGAAACCAGGACCTGAACCAGGAGAGCACCAGAACCAAGGAAGGAAAGAGAGATGGCCTGAAACATTTTGGATGTGGAATTAGAAAGTGATTAGATGAGAGAGGGGGAGAAGAGGAGGCCTGGAACTGCTGTTTTCCAAGTTTATACAACTAGTTAAAAGGTTAAGTCATTCTTCTTTCTGCTCTCCAAGGCACTCTGTGCTACTGCTCCCCCTTTCCATAGCTCCCTCTGAAACATGAACTCTGCCTCTTAGCCCAATTGAAAGTCCTAGGGCATCAGAACAGAAGAGGGGTTGAGGCAAAGGAACAGCTGTTTGGTGAGAAAAGATTGATATATCCCTTTCCATAATCAGTGGAACACAGGTGAATAGATTAAGCAGGTTCTTTATCGAGTGCCTTTAATCACCTAACTCAAATCAATACTCCTTTAGAGGAACATAAATTAATTCTCCCACAAACAGCTAATGCCTGTGAAGAGATGCCTGCAGTGTTTACACACTCCAGCTCTCCTGATGGGGGCGGGGGGGGGGGGTGACAAAAGGAAGGTAACTATAAACCCAGAGGCAAGACCTGGGCTTGAAAGTACACAGGGTGAGGGACCAAAAACTCCTGACTCTACTATCTACCCCTCCTCTATTATCTCAGTGCCATCTTGAATTATCACTGGTGGACGAACTCACAGATGATACAGCCTTATTGGTATAAGCACACAGGCGCTGGTGAGGATGGCTCTTCTATTTCTCCACTCTGAGCCCTCCCCATCTATCTCTTCATATCCACTAGGTTGAAAGAAGTACTGAGAGAGGAAGAGTTTGAAGTGGCTCCCAGAACTCCAAACACCCTCCACCCCACCCCCACAATAGCCTAAGTGGAAAAGACCAGAGATGGACCTGTGTTTCAAGTCTGGTTTACCAGCTGTGTGACCTTGGACAAGTCTCCTAACCTCTCAGAGTCACAGTTCTGCATCTGTGAATGAAAATTAATACCTCCCTCTGTGTTTACAGTCATGACAGGATAAGATAACCCCAAAGGTCTACAACCTCAGGTGCACTCAAAAACATTAGAATATTTTCTCTCATGCAATTGATTACTTTGCTAAACCGGGGCTGATTTGCTTAAAGGACTGCCAAATAAAATTGCTGACAAAACTTCCCAAAGTCGAAAGTCTGCAGAAATGCTATGCAGCTTGTGTCATAAGAGCTAGCATGACGGTGATTTCCCATCTTCAGTCTTTCTCCTGCTGTTTCCCCTGACAGAAGAGCCAGACCAAAATTCCGAAAGATCAGCCATCCATGCTGAGAGCAAGGCCAAGGGTTAACACGAGCCTTTTTAAATGATCCCAGTTGTTGTTCTAAATAACAGTAGCCATTATTGGTGTTATTAATAAAGGCTATTCCACCAAACTGGTGTGCGTATGCTGCTTAAAAGTGAGGCAAAGAGGTCAAGACATGAAGGATAAGACTATTTCTTTCTTCAGAATAACCTCAGGGCAATTTCTAAGAGATTCAGCCAACAAAGGCAACAGGCACACAGCTTCATCCTGCTTCTGGCCCTTTCCTCCAGATCAGACATCATTTCTGCAGCCTACAATATTCCACCAGTTTGAGAAATAATATGCAAATTCCCTAATTACATGGCCAAAAATTTTACAGGTCTCACCTGGAGTGGTAAATGATTTCCTAGGTCTCTGCCTTTCTCAATAGGGAGTCTGGGAACCTTAACTTCAGAATTGTCATAGAAACCATTAGTGTCACTAAATTAACCAGCCCTCAGAATTAGCCAAGAAAAAGTTTATATTGATCTCACTTAGCCATGTGAGAATAGAAGCACTTTTCCTTTATGATTAACCTTTTCAGAATCCTCTTAGGCGATTCATACTTCTCAGCTGATAGAAAGATTATGGGGAAACAATTAAAATATCCCTCAAGCCAGAGTCTTTGTGCCATTATTTCCCTTAAATAATCAAGTTACATATACCTTTAACTGTAAGCCTCTTTTAGAGTTATTCAAGGCAAAGATATGTAGACAGGGAAATGTAAAATAATGTTCCCTATCCTTTAGGGAAGCTCTCTATTTAATAGATGAAATTATCATCATTTCTATATCATGCTAAAGTTAACAAAGCATTTTTCATATACATTATTTCATTAAAATGTTCACAACTATGAGAGATGGACATACCTTTAATCCCCAATTCACAAGTAAGGATACTAAGACAAAAATAAGTAAAACAATTTGCAAAAAGACTGGCTAATAAGAACCCAGATGAAGGGGCAATCAGTTCTTCAAAGATAGAGGAAAGTGTAAAGGATCAGGAAGACCTACAGAGAATGATGATGTTCTAGATTTTGGAGGACCAGCAAAATACTGGTGGATCAACAACTAATTTATAAAACATCTCCTATAAGTTGAGCACTATGCTTGAAACTGGGGCACACAAATGCAAGGCAGATGCCATCCCTACCCTCAAGTGACTTATGTTCTCATAGATAAGGCATGCAAGGGTCATTTCAAATTCTATCTGGGGTCTGTAGGTAAAGTTCAGCTTAAACCCCCAGTGAGCATTGTATGCCTCTACCTTAGCGACCAACGGTTTCTTCCCCATCTAGTGATGCCCCATTAAACACATGTATCACAGCAAAGGAATAACCAATAGGTCACTGCAAATTTATTATCATCAGCCTGGCTGTCAAACCCAACCCTTTGCAGGTTGGTGTAGAAGAACAAAGAAAACAGAAAGATGGGCCCACCCCTGGGGTCAGGCATCCTCTGCAACTATGTGCCTAGGTGGTCCTGGGCTCCAGGGGTTGCAGGCCAATCTCTTACTGGTTATAGACAAAAGCCAAAGAGTTATCTTAGAGGTAGTCACCTGTAACCAGTCTTTATGGATCTGGTCAAGGTAATGACCTTGTTTTGGGGAGGAAAAGGGAGCCCCTTGCATGAGCTGGTTTTTGGGGGGGGAATGCTAAACAGAGTCAGTACCAAGCATGGATTTCAGGGACAAACTGCACTCTTTTGAATCTTAGTTCTGCCACTTAACTGTATGACCTGAGACAAGTTATTTAATCGCTCCTGACTCATTTTTTTCATCAGTAAAATGGGAATGGTTAATAATAGCACTTAACCTCACAGGATGTTGTATAAGGATTAAGAATTCATTAATAACAAATGTCAAATGCTTACAATATTGCCTGGCACATAAGAAGTGCCATTTAAGTATGAGATACTTTTATCTGTCATTGTTGAGCCTCAATCACTCTCACCTGCTTCAAAAGCACGTCATAGAACCAGGTGAGGTAATTACATTTGACTCTCCAGATGATCACTTCTAAATCACAATTCAAACAATCAAAGCCAGTTATTTACCTTCTTCAAGCCTGCAAAAGCTTGGACACTCAGCTTCCTAGTGGGCATGAGAGCTTTCTGGAGTATTATCTGGCATTGACTCACGATTTGCTTTGAAAACTTCCCTGACTATATGCAGACAGACACATGCATACACACACATGAACACACAGAACAGTATAGTGTCTTTTGTATCTAACAAACCTGGGTTCAAATCCCTTACCATTTACCAACTATATGATGGCAGGCAAATTAATTAAATGTAGAGACCTCAGTATCCTCATCCAAAAATGGGAGCAATAAAACCTAGCTTATATGAAACGAGCTCCTATCTTCTACATGTCTGTGGATAGACAGATAGATGTGTCCACATGGCCTGTCATGAGGGAGCACTCTACAAATGGCAGCTAAAATACCCATAGAGCATTACTCACCTGGAAAGGGGCCTCACAGAAATGATGCAATTTTTCTTTCCAATGAGGCTATTGATTCCCTTTAAGGAGACTCTCAGTAGGATAAATGACCCTTCATTATTTCCCTGGCAGGCTTCTGGCATTTTGGGGTTCCAAACAAATACCACATCTGTGAATCCCAAAGATCTATACATGTTGCTTCATAATGGCAGAAAATTATCACATCGATAAAAATTGACCATTGTTCAGATACTGAATTCCTCCAAAGAACATCACCGGGGGCATTCAGGAATGGGGACAGCAGAGCCGATTAGGATCCACCATCTTCACCTAGAGGGTTCTTAAGGATAGAGCATTCCTGACACACTCAGAAAATAAACCAGAAAGTAAAGAGGAGCAACTGATTTTCTACCATCAGTCATCCCCAACACTGGTTCTAAAGTGATGCCTTAAAATCCCTATTTAATGATGTCTCTTTCCCCTAAGATACTTCAGTGGCTCCCCCTTTTCCATAAGCTAAAATCCACCCTTACTTCCCCTCCACCTCTTCAGCCTTGTCTCCTGTCATCCTTCCCCTATGTCCACGATCTATGCTCCAGTCCCACCAAAGTTCACCGTCAACTCATCATATCCCTCTTAGATTCAAGACATTTTACACATCACCCTTTAGAGTCAATCATTTTCCTGCCAGCCATTTTGAGTGTAACTCGACAGACTTGGTGATGATTATATATTTTTGTTCACCTTTCAAAGCCATGACAAGTCAACAACCAAACCAGAACAAGATGTTTATAGTGACCAAGTTTTCTATGCCCTGCTTTAGGTCATAACCAACTTCTCATCATTTCTGACACCTTGGAGGGCTTATTAATTAACTTCTCTAGAACATCAAGTTCTACACTTGAGAATGCCTGCAGTGTCTAAGATCATTCATTCAAATTGTCTTTAAACTTCACTCACTTTGAAAACAGCACACCAACC
Organism: Mellivora capensis; assembly: GCA_004024625.1. Lineage (NCBI taxonomy): Eukaryota > Metazoa > Chordata > Mammalia > Carnivora > Mustelidae > Mellivora > Mellivora capensis. The sequence continues at coordinate 6,760 of PISX010030468.1, read as the reverse complement.
AAGCACAGATAAGCATGAGCTGAGAATCCTAGTCAAGATAAAAAGAAGGATCTGGTTGGTTAATTTTGGTATTGTAAGGAAAGAACCCTCTAGCTCTAGGGGGCATGTGTTATCTCCATTTCTTGCCATAACAGAGAGGCAATCTAGGACAATTTTAACAGTGTAAGCCAGAGAAACAAACTGCCTGGGTGTGAGTCCTGGCTCTGCCACTTATGAGGTGTGTGATCTGGGCATTCCTTTGTGCCTCAATTTCCTCCTTTTTAAAAGAGATATCATAACAGGACCCAACTCAATAGGATGTTGAGAGGATTAACAGAATCAGTAACTGTAATATATATGAGAATAACACCTGGCACATAATAAACACTTTTCAAATGTTTGTCAAGCAAAACAAATAAGACATTATGTGGTTACATTGCCGATGGCAGCAAACGCCCCACTGCAGCTGTCAAATGCTGAAATTTCAGAGGTTTCTTTTTTAGGATAACAAAGTAGGTGTTATCTTTGGGTGGGGGGGGCTCCCAAAAAAATCCCAAGTAGTTTCCTGTACTAAAAATAGAAATTGGTACCATTAGCCTTCACCAAACATTACTGACAATGGTCAGAAATCTTTGTTTTCAAGGAGGAAAAACTGTACAAAGCTAACAGTTATAAAGTGTCAAAACACTGCATCAAAATATCCTGCTTTCTTCACTTACACTCCATTCCCCTGAGAGCAAATTTCAACCAGGAAGTATTACCACCACCACAGAGCACCTTTGATAACTAGGGCTTAAATGCCCCTTTCATCCTAATGACCTACTTATGTGGGGATTACTAACCACCACCAACAGAAGAACTCCACAGCAGTATCAGAGAAAGAGAATTTTAAAATAGAGACATGTTAGAGTAAGGGAAAGGAGGCTAACGAAGTCTGTGACTACTGAGTCTACACTACTACTAAGTCTGTCCCATCGTACAAGGGCACGCGAAGACTGGCAGGAAGCCAAGGGCTCCCAGGCCTGCTCAGGCCTTGCTGGACACAGGAGGGAGCTATACCTGACTATTCACCTGGAATAATATGAAGGGGAGGAACATGCACAGGTTTCTTGGCTTGAAATCCACTGTTCCAACAATGATTGACTGTGAGAACCTGGGTAACATGTTTGCCTTTGAGTCTCAGTTTTCCCAAAGGTAAAATGGAGCTAATACCTTATTGAGTTGGATTGGTTAACACTACAGAGCCTTTATGTGCTACCTGATACACACAAGACATCCAACTCTCTGGCTCTCCTTTTCCGTTCAACATAAGCAATATATCTTCCTAGAATCTATGGAAGGAAATGAGATCAGTTATGTGACCCTTACCATCACATGGAAATTATATATTCAATAACCTTCCTATACTCTATGCACCTTCCAGTTTTTCCCAACACATATTAGGAAGGGTTCTTGTTGCAAGTGGCAGAAACTGGCTTTTAAACACCTAAGAAATCTACTGTTAAGGGTCAACTGGAAGCCCTGAGGTCCAGGCCTAAAAATCAAGTGGGAATCGGAAACGCCACATAGCTTGGCAACAGCATTTCCTAGCAGGAGTCACACAGGACATTCCTGCCACCACGCTGAATCTTCCAATCCCCCTCCATCCATCGGCCCCGCACTCAGGGCTCACTGTTCCTGCATCTAACAGCACCTGGAGCACATGCCCAGCCCTGGCTATCCCAGGACAGTCAGAGAGGAAAAATCTGACCTCCCTCCTTTGATTCCAAAGACAAGGGGACAGGCAATGTCAGGAATAACCCTTCTACAGACCAAAGGGGAGTTCCCCAGAAGGGAGACAGAGATACTAATAGGAAGAGAGGGTTAGAAGCTGGATAAGCAGAAAAGTAGTGAGCCACACACACTGAGAAAAAAGAGAGATAAGTGGCCTGCATCATTCTCCCCAGTTCTGAAACAGGCTCCAACGCACTTCCATCCATTCATTCAACGGATACGTACTAACTACGTACAGTTTCCATTCACTGAGGATACAGTAATCAAGGGTTCACAGAGAACAATCTAGGGTTCTCTGCCCTAGAAGAGATAAATAAAAATAAATAATTGTCACAGCAGGCATTACCTGTAAGTAAGCACATGTCACATGCATGTACTTGTTAACTACTGCTGCTAAAAAAGTTATGCCCGAAACTTAGTAGCTAAAACAACACACATTTATTATTCCCCAGTTTACGTGAGTCAGCATTCTAGGCACAGTGTAGCTGGTCCTCTACTTTAGTCTCTCTACTACGCTTCAGTGAATGAACCTAATGAACTCCAATAATCTCAAGGTTTAACTGGGGAAGGACCAGCTTCCAAAATCCCTCACATGGCAGCTGGAAGGGTTCAGTTCCTTAAGTGCTATTGGCCAGAGACCGCCCTCAGTTCCTTCCCACGTAGATTTCTCCTACGTGGCAGCTTGCTTTCTGGAAGCGTGGAACATGAAAAGCAATCGGGGCTACTAACAAGAAGAAAGTAACCTAACCACAGAAATGATATCTCACCACCTTTGCCATATACTACTGGTTAACTAAGTCATTATATCAACCCTACACTCAGGGAAAGGAATTAGAGAAGAAAGTGAGTACCAGGAGGGGAGGAACATGGAGGTCATCTTAGAAATCTGCCTACTACCACACAAATCCACCAAGAGGGGGGAAAAAAAAAAGCCCTTTTCACAGATTCAGTGCAATCTGCGGAGTTTGTAGAGAAATGGAGTTTGGGGCCACTGGGTGTCTTGGTTGGAAAATTAGCATAAAGCGGAACTCAGAAAGTGCTGGGAGCTTGGAAGCTGCATTTTGTCAAATCCAGTATCATCTAGAATACTGGAGCAAAGTCATTCAGAACCTCAAGCCAGCAGAGACGGGAGGGAATCAGAATTCCTTTGCAGCTGTTACCTGGCAGACACTTTGTGTTCTTTCAACCCTCAGTTCACTGTTACAAACTGGGCATTATTATCCCCAGTTTATAGATAAGAAAACTATTGAACAATAAGGTGAAATCCTGTTCTGAAGTCACACTACTAGAATATAACAGTTCTCATTAACACAGACATTAGAATCAGACAAAAAATGTGCCCACCATTTATCTGCCATGTGATTATTTGAAAATAACTTCTTGGGTGGCTCAGTTGGTTAAACAACTGCCTTCAGCTCTGGTGATGATCCCAGGGTCCTGGAATTGAGCCCCACATTGGGTTCCCTCTCTGCAGGGAGCCTGCTTCTCCCTCTCCCTCTGCCTGCCACTCCCCCCGCTTGTGCACACACTCTCTGTCAAATAAATAAAATCTTAAAAAAATAATAATAATAACTTCTTTGTACTGTTTACTGCTGTATCCTGACTGCCCAGCAGTGCTTAGTGTTTCAATGAATTAATTTATCAACCTCAGCTGTATCTGTAAAATGGGCTTAATAATGGCACCTACCTCAAGGGTTACTGCAAGGATTGTATGAATATCTAAACACTTAGCACAGTGCCTAGCTCTTGTTGGGAGCTCAAAAGATGACAGTTTCAATTATGCTGCTTACCCGATTCTGATCTTAACCTCAAAATACAATGTTACCTATATGATACCATAAACCTTTACTTTCCCAGCGCCCACCTTATCCAGTCTCTCTCTGGTGAAACTCTCAGGCCAAGACTTACTTCCTAATTCCCAGTTCATTAAAAAGACATCATCTGCTCCAAGAAAACTGTTTCCCACTCCTTCTACCTAGACACCATATCCTCTGCCCCATGAAAACTGGACCCTGTCTATTTCCATGTAGATATTATGGTTCCACATCTTCTACACCAGAAAAACTGGACACTACTCCTTCCCACATAAATAACACATGGTTCTCACACCCTTTGTGCCAGGAATACTGGTCTCTACCTCTTCCTGCACGAGCATTATAACATTCCACATTCTCTGCTGCAGGACACTGGACCCCACCTCTTCCTGCATGGACAGTGTATGGCTCCACACCATCTACATTAAAAACACTGGGCCCCATCCCTCCTGTGTGAACACCACATGGCTCCCATATCCTCTGCTCTATGAAAACTGGACACCAGCTTGTCCTACGCGGATACCATATGGTTCTCAGAACTGCATCATTCTGACATTTGTGCCTTGTTGGGTTATACAGAAACAAACCAACCTGAATTCAATCCTGTCTGAGCTTTGGATGCAATAGCTACACAATGTAATTCTTAGCAAATGACCCAATGAAACACACTGAACAATTAGAGTGTCCTTGGAGGAAGCCAGCAGAGATGGCTGCCCTGCTTCACTGGTACCTTGCTTCAGGCTGAACAGGAGTTTAACCTCCAGAATAACACTGCCATCTTTTTGCTTTATTTGGCCTTGTTGTTTCTCCATTTGGGAGCCAAATTACAGCCTCATAAAACAGCAGGAGTGCCAGAGAAATAGCTTAAATACAGTAACTATTAAAATCTCAAACTGCTGTGCTAATTAAATTGCCTTATTGCAACAAATTTTGTAATACAAGGCACGTAAAAATGCCAGTCCCCCTTTTTGGCAAGAGGAAATCACCCCTTCTAGTTCTGATCGTGTTTGACTCCAAGGCAGACCTCAACCTAGGGGGAAAGTGTATGCCTGCCTCAGCTGGCTGGATTTCCCTCTTCTCCAGGCAGGCGCCTTCCATGCAGTCAGTGAAGCTTACTTGGGGCTGGTGGATAACACAGAAAAACAAACACTGGCAAGCCACCGAATCGGTCTGCTGACTGGATCCAAGAGTTCAACAGAGACACTCAGGGGATTTGGGGTAAGCACCTGGTCAGTAATGACTGACCACCTGTACTACATGAAGTCCCCTGAGCATGAAAAAAAGACACTGGTGCCTAGCCCTTCCATGAGAGAGAGAGAGAGGCCAAATTAAAAAGCTATAATAGTAAATATATAGAGCAACAGGGTTAAAACAAAGGCTCTGGAGCCAGACTGCCTGATCTGAACCCTGGTCTACCACTTATTAGCTAGAAGACCTTGAATGAGTTACTTAGCCTCTCTCTGCCTCATATGTAAGAAAAGGCTAATACTGATAGGTATTTTTAAAGGCTGGGTGAGGATTAAATGAGTTAATATAAAGAACTGCTAACACAGGGGCTAGCACCAGTCTATCTGCACAAAATTTTGGGACTATTACTCTAATTAATCACTGAACACTGTAAAAAATACTGATGAGGACACTGGAGTTCTAGTCCTGACTCTGCATCTAACATGAATCCCTTTTCCTTCTGTGTCTTTAAATTTATTTATTTATAAATTAGGAAAATGGGAAGAGTTGAATTATCTCCAAAATTCCTTCCAGCACTAAAATATTATGACCAATATGACTTGTACTGGGTTATACGTGATGTATTTCAGTATAGTATGGGACATTACAGGGCATCAAGGGGAAGATATTAATTCAAGTTTCTACTGAACACCTAATGGGTGCCAGGCATTGTGCTAGGCACTAAGTATTTGCCAGGGTCAACAACAACAACAACAACAAAAAAAAAAAAAAAAAAACAACCAGTGGGCTGAGCCCAAGTACATCAAAACATAAGCCTCTGGCTGTGTGGACCTGGCTCTCTTTCTTCTGCCTTTCCCTGACTCTCAGAGTCCAGAAAACAGGCACAGTGCCTCAGTCAGGGTCCACAGCAGGAAAGAGCACATCAAATAAGATCACTGAAGGAGTGATCTTACTCCAACTACTTACAAAGGGGAAGGCAGTGGGTAGGGGCCACCCTACCTTAAAATCTACCCAGGATTCTGTTTTTATCCAGTTGTGGTGAGACCAACAGGCCTGATGACTGCCACTAAAAAGACAGTTTACTACTCATAGTTTCCAAGAGGATGGAGATTGCCAAATCATGGGGGAGTCACATGGGAAGCACCAGGGTTGGTAAGGATGCAGAGGGAGTGCGAAGAAAGCATGGGCAAGAGACCTTATTTGGTTTCTTCAGGAAGGAACAGGAAAGGCAGGGTAAACAGGATCAGCATGTTTAGGATTAGATAGTGTAAATAATTCTGGTGGGCTCTGGACTACAGAAGTTGGTCCTAGTTGCCTCCTGGTACCTGCTCCTTAGGGTAGGTGGATAGTGTCTCTGACTACAGAAGTCTTACAAAAGAAGGTGCTGAGGGTAAAGACTCATTGGTAGGTTTGTTTATCAAAGGCATGCCCCAGGAAAGTCTTTTGTGATCTCTAAGAATTAGCAAATTCTAAGAGGGGTAATCCCTTCCTTTCCTCAGATCCACAAGGCCTCAAGATGTCAAAGCATCATAAACGCAATAGGCAAAAAACATGATTAATACACATCTGCGGGCCTGAAGGGAGAAGAAAGGAAGCAGTTACCAGAACCCAAACACAGAATCTCATGGAGAGGGACACCTTGAAAGGAGTTGCGGCCCAGCCAAAGAATGTAATCAGCCCACAGTGACCCAGCACAGAAAGTCACCAGCAAGGGCAATAAATACCCAGCCTCTCTCCTTCCCTCCTCCGATTTCCTATGAGGGCTCCCCATCAACCCCAGCTGAAAGCCAGAGGGCAAGGGGAACCATTCACGTGGTCCACACAGGTCTGCCTACCCAGGCAATGTGCAGGATGGAGAAGGGAGCAGGGAGTGAACTAGAGGGGAAAAGAGCATATGGAGAACGCATCCATATCAGGACTCAAACCACAACAGAAAAACCTGGAGCCATCCTCTTAAGAGAGAAGCTACAAATGGCCTGCTTAAAAGAAAAGGAAAAAAAAAAAAA
>PISX010030467.1:0-18662 GCA_004024625.1 Mellivora capensis | reverse complement strand
AAGAGGTAAAGGATCTGTACTCGAGGAACTACAGAACACTCATGAAAGAAATTGAAGAAGACACAAAAAGATGGAAGACCATTCCATGTTCTTGGATCAGAAGAATAAACATTGTTAAAATGTCTATACTACCTAGAGCAATCTATACTTTTAATGCCATTCCGATCAAAATTCCACCGGTATTTTTCAAAGAGCTGGAGCAAATAATCCTAAAATTTGTTTGGAATCAGAAGAGATCCCGAATCGCTAAGGAAATGTTGAAAAACACATATATTATATACATATATATTAAATAATGGTAACTCCACTCAGTTACTACATATATATATGTATATATATGTGTGGTGTATATAGTGTATATACATACATATAGTGTGTGTCTATATATATATACAGTGTATACATACACACACACACTGAGCCATGAAGCAGAACTAAATCTTCAGATTTGCAACCAAGTGCATGGAGCTAGAGTATTATGCTAAGTGAAATAAGTCAGTCAGAGAAAGATAATACCATATGATTTCACTCATATGTGGGATTTAAGAAACAAAACAGATAAACATAAGTAGAAAAAAAAGAGAAATCACAATAAAAACTCTTAACTATAGAGAACAAATTGAAGGGTGGTGAAGGGGAGGTGGGTAGGACGATGGGTTAAATGGGTGATGGCTATTGGCGAGGGCACTTGGGATGAGCACTGGATGTTGTATGTAAGTGGTGAATCACTAAATTCTACACTTGAAACTATAATTACCCTCTATGTTAACTAATGAGGAATTTAAATGAAAACTTAAACAAGGAAAGTCTTTGCCTAATAAATCTCTCATTTGGTCTTTCTAAGCAATCATTTCTGTCAATTCATTTGTACCTCTGAATGAGTCAGACTTTCTTGGTTTTTACTTTTTTTTTGTATGCCCTATAATTTTTGAAAACTGGACATTTGAATCTTATTATTGGGTAACTATGGAAATCAGAATCAGAAGAAAGAAAGGCAGACTAATTTTTGAAATATTGACTGCATTGGGGCACATGCCACACACTCTGATATTTTCATGTCACTTTTATTGCTGGAAGTTATTTATGAAATGGGATAAGACACTTACCTTAATTTTAAAATATGTAGTTGTATAATAGATTTTTAAAAATATTTTATTTATTTATTTGTCAGAGGAGAGACAGTGAGCGAGCACAGGCAGACAGAGCAGCAGGCAGAGGCAGAGGGAGAAGCAGGCTCCCCGCCGAGCAAGGAGCCCCATGTGGGACTCGATCCCAGGACGCTGGGATCATGACCTGAGCCGAAGGCAGCTGCTTAACCAACTGAGCCACCCAGGCGTCCCTGTATAATAGATTTTTGAAGTTCATGAGAATATTTTCTGAAACCTTTTCATTTCTCCAAACTTGCAAATATATTTGTATCATAGCAGTTGAATTTCTTCTGAGACAATTTCATAAAGAACAAAACTTTGTATTTATGTTGATGAATACAGTATAACTAAACACAAATAAAATTTGGATACTGATCATTGGGTAAATACATAGATCAACTAAGTGAGTTCATTCTATACATTATGAGATAGAAATGATTCAAATTTGCCTCAGCAAAATTACACATGCCATATGTCAAAAATCTTTAGTGTCCTTCATGTTGAATATTTAAATGTCATGGCACTGCTTTAGACCATAAATGGTATTTGTATTGTTTATTTATTTTAGTTCTTTCTACTTCTCTCTCCTTCCCTTCATCTCTCCCTTCTTCTTCTCCTCCTCCTCCTTCTTTTTCCCCTTCTTCTTTTTCTTCTTCCTCTTCTCCCCCACCTCCTCTTCCTCCTCCCCCCTCCTCCTCTTCCTTCTCTTCCTCCTCTTCAACCTCCTTCTTATTCTTCATCTTCTCTCTCTTTCTTAAAGCAAAATATATAAACTTCTCACTTAGATTTTGTCATTGTGTTTAATAAAAAAGATATGACAGCCTTAATGAAAGATGATAGAAGTCCTATAAATTGTACATAAGATTGTACATACATAACATGTCCTAGACATTGAGATATTTGCATCTCTTTACCCTGACCATGCAGTATAATAATCCAGGGAACTTTTCAAAACACGGATAACCAGGTCCAGGCTCAGACCTGCTCAACTGGTCACCAGTGGGATCCTGTGCTCATAGCTACCTCATAAGCTACTTTTATACTATTACCTTATTCTCATCACAACATTAAGCCATAGTTTTCTCTGTGCTATACTTGAGGAGACTGACTTACCTTAGTTACTTTCCAAGGGATACATGCCTACTGAGTGGAGTTACCATTATTTAAACTCAAATCAATTTGATGCCATAGCCTATTTTATTTCCACTCTGCAGTAAATTAGCAATTTTTCTATTCCAAATTCCACAAAATTTAACCTTTGTAGGTTTTTTTCTCTCTTTCACATGATTTCTTCCTAGTATCTTTTTTTTAAATTTATTTATTTGTCAGAGAGGGAGAGAGAACAAGCGAGTACAGGCAGACAGAGTGGCAGGCAGAGGCAGAGGGAGAAGCGGGCTCCCTGCTGAGCAAGGAGCCCAATGTGGGACTCGATCCCAGGATGCTGGGATCATGACCTGAGCCGAAGGCAGCCGCTTAACCAACTGAGTCACCCAGGCGTCCCTTTTTTTTTTTTTTTAATTTATTTATTTGTCAGAGAGAGGGAGAGAGAATCTTCCTGGTATCTTTTGATGCACTGTTTTGTTTAAATGGAAAAATATATCAAGAAATTCATTTTTGTGGCTGAATAATATTCTGGGGTGTGTGAGAGTGTGTGTATGTGTGTGTGTGTGTGTGTGTGTGTATGAGAGAGAGACATCTTCTTTATCTATTTATCTACTGATGTATTCTTGGGCTGCTTCCATCATTTCACTATTGTAAATAATGCTATTTTTAGATTTTTTTTCAAATAGTGTTTTTATATTTTTTAGGTAAATATCCAGTAATGCAATTACTGGATCATACAGTAGTTATATTTTTAACTTTTTGAGGAATCTCCATACTGTTTTCCAGAGCGGCTGCACAGTTTGCATTCCCACCAACAGTGCAAGAAGATTCCTTTTCCTCCACATGCTCACCAACACTTGTTTCTTGTGATTTTGATTTTAGCCATTCTGACAGGTGTGAGGTAATGTCTTATTGTAGTTTTATTCAGCCATAAATAGAATGAAATCTTGCCATTTGCAATTACGTGGGTGGAGCTAGAGAGTATAATGCTAAGTGAAATAAGTCAGTCAGAAAAAGATAAATACCATATGATTTCACTCATATGTGGAATTTTAGAAACAAACAAATGAGCAAAGAAAAAAAAGGGGGGGGGGAACACACCATGAAGTAAACTCTAATTTATAGAGAACAAACTGGTGGTTACCAGAGGGGAGATTGAAGGGGGGGTGGATTGGTGAAATAGGCAACGGGGATTAAGGAGTGTACTTGTTGTGATGAGCACTGGATGATGTTTGGAGTTGTTGAATCACTATTTTGTGCACCTAAATCTAACATAACACGGTATGCTAACTACACTGGAATTAAAATTAAATTTAATTTTTAAAAAAGAATTTCATTTTTATAAACCTTCCTTATTTTTTTGTTTGCTCCACCTCCATTTCTGTAATACATTTTTAGTTTTATTGAGCTATAATTAACATACAAGACTGTATTAGTTTTAAGTGTACAAGATAATGAAATTATATATGTATACGTTGGAAAATGATCACCATAAAAAACTTAATTAACATGTATCACCTCACATAGTTACAAATATTTTTTCTTGTGATGAGAATTTGTAGGATTTACTCTCTTGGCAACTTTCAAATATACAATACAGTATTTTTGAATATAGTCAACATGCTGTATATTATATCTTGAACTTATTTATCTCATAACTGGAAGTTTGTACTTTTGACCAACTTTATTTCCAGCAGCCCCACCAAGTGCCTCTGATATCCATCAATCTGTTTTCTGACTCTCTAAGATCTATTTTTTGAGGGATTTTTTTAGATTCCAAGGGTAAATGAAATCATACAGTACTTACATTTTTCTAACTTATTTCACTTAGCACTATGCCCTCAAGGTCTATCCAAGTAATCACAAGTGGCAGGAGTTTTTTTGTAGCTAAATAGTAGTCTATCACATATGTGTGTGTGTGTGTGTGTACATATGTATGTGTATATATATACACACATATATAATATTTCTTTATCATTCATGCATCAATGAACACCTAGGTTGTTTCTATGTCTTGGCTATTTTTTTATATCATTTCTTTTCAGCGTAACAGAATTCATAGTTTTACACCACACTCAGTGCTCCATGCAATGCGTGCCCTCCATAATACCCACCACCTGGCTCCCTCAACCTCCCAGCCCCCACCCCTTCAAAACCCTCAGGTTGTTTTTCAGAGTCCATAGTCTCTCATGGTTCATCTCCCCCCCCAATTTCCCTCAACTCCTTGGCTATTTTTTTTAAACTTTATTTTTTCAGTGTTCCAAGATTCATTGTTTATGTATCACACCCAGTACTCCATGCAATACGTGTATGTCTTGGCTATTTTAATACTATAATGAATATGGGGATGGAGCTATCTTTTTGAGGCAGTGATTTCTTTCTCTTCAGATAAATACCTTCAAATGGAATTGCTGAATCATATAATAGCTCTATTCTTAATCTTTTGATGAACCTCCGTACTGTTTTCCACTATGTCTGTAGCAATTTATATTCCCACCAATAGTGAACAAAGGTTCCTTTTCTTCACACCATTTTCAGCATTTGTTATGTCTTGTCTTTTTTTTAAATGTCTTCGTTTTTTTAAAATATTTTATTTATTTATTTGACAGAGATCACAAGTAGTCAGCGAGGCAGGCAGAAGGGGGGGGGGGTATGGGAGCAGTCTCCCTGCTGAGCAAAGAGCCCGATGCGGGGTTCGATCCCAGGACTCTTGAGATGATGACCTGGGCTGAAGGCAGAGGCCTTAACCCACTGAGCCACCCAGGCTCCCCTATGTCTTGTCTTTTTGATGACACCCATGCTATCATGTGTGAGATGATAGCTCATTGTGATTTTGATTTGCATTTCCCTCATGATTAGTTATATTGAGCATCTTCTCATGTATCTGTTGGCTATCTGTATGTCTTCTTCAAAAAATTGTCTGGTTTTCATCATCACTAGCCATCAGGGAGATTCAAATTAAAACAACATTGAGATATCACCTCACACCAGTTAGAATGGCCAAAATTAGCAAGACAGGAAACAACGTGTGTTGGAGAGGATGTGGAGAAAGGGGCACCCTCTTACACTGTTGGTGAGAATGCAAGTTGGAGCAGCCACTCTGGAGAACAATGTGGATATTCCTCAAGAAGTTAAAAATAGAGCTTTCCTATGACCCTGCAATTGCACTACTGGGTATTTACCCCAAAGATACAGATGTGGTGAAAAGAAGGGCCATCTGTAGCCCAATGTTTATAGCAGCAATGGCCACGGTCGCCAAACTGTGTAAAGAACCAAGATGCCCTTCCACGGACGAGTGGATAAGGAAGATGTGGTCCATATACACTATGGAGTATTATGCCTCCATCAGAAAGGATGAATACCCAACTTTTGTAGCAACATGGACGGGACTGGAAGAGATTATGCTGAGTGAAATAAGTCAAGCAGAGAGAGTCAATTATCATATGGTTTCACTTATTTGCGGAGCATAACAAATAACACAGAGGACATGGGGAGGTGGAGGGGAGAAGGGAATTGAGGGAAATTGGAGGGGGAGATGAACCATGAGACTATGGACTCTGAAAAACAACCTGAGGATTTTGAAGGTTGGGGGAGCCAGGTGGTGGGTATTATGGAGGGCACGCATTGCATGGAGCACTGGGTGTGGTGCAAAAACTATGAATTCTGTTACGCTGAAAAGAAATGGAAAAAAATGTCTGGTTTTTTATTCATTTTTTATTCAGATTTTTATGCTATTTAGTTATAAGAGTACAATACGTATTTTATAAGACTGACACGCTACCTACTGCGCTAACAAGGCACCTTATATTTTAGATATTAACTTCTTATCAGATATATGATTTACAAATATTTTCTCCCATTCTGTAATTGCCTTTTCATTTTCTTGATGGTTTCCTTTCCTATGCAGATGCTTTTTTAGTTTGACATACTCTTGTTTATTTTAATTTTTTGTGTAAAATTTGAAAATAATTTTTATAAAAACTGATGTTAAGGATCTTATCCTCAATATTTTCTTCTAGAAACTTTATGATTTTAGGTCTTATCTTCATTGTTTAATACATTTTGAGTTTATTTTTGTGGATGGTGTAAGATACGGATCTGGTTTTGTTCTTTTGTTTACAGCTGTCCAGTTTTTCCAACACCACTTAATGAACAGACTGTCTTTTTCTACAATATATTCTTGGCTCCTTTGTCATAAACTAACTGATCACATCTGTATGGGTTTATTTCTGGGGTCTCTAGTATGTTCGCTTGATTTATATGTCTGTTTTTATGCCAATGTCATACTGTATTGGTTATTATAGCTTTGAATTTTAGAGTGATGCCTCCAGGTTTGTTCTTTTTCAAGATTGCCTTAGCTATGCAAGGCATAGCTCCATTGTGGCTCCATATAAATTTAAGATTGTTCTATTTCTGTGAAAAATGCCATAGAAATTTTGATAGAAATTGCATTATATCTATAGATTGATGTGGGTAGTATAGACATTTTTAAAAATTTATTTTTATTTCTTTTCAGCATAACAGTATTCATTGTTTTTGCACCACACCCAGTGCTCCATGCAATATGTGCCCTCCCTAAAACCAACCACCAGGCTCCCCTAACCACCCACCTCCTACCCCTTCAAAACCCCTCAGGTTGTTTTTCAGAGTCCATAGTCTCTCATTGTTCATCTCCCCCCCAATTTCCCTCAACTCCCTTCTCCTCTCCATCTCCCCATGTCCTCCGTGTTATTTGTTATGCTCTGCAAATAAGTGAAACCATATGATAATTGACTCTCTCTGCTTGGCTTATTTCACTCAGCATAATCTCTTCCAGTCCCGTCCATGTTGCTACAAAAGTTGGGTATTCATCCTTTCTGATGGAGGCATAATACTCCATAGTGTATATGGACCACATCTTCCTTATCCATTCATCCGTGGAAGGACATCTTGGTTCTTTCCACAGTTTGGCGACCGTGGCCATTGCTGCTATAAACATTGGGCTACAGATGGCCCTTCTTTTCACCACATCTGTATCTTTGGGGTAAATACCCAGTAGTGCAATTGCAGGGTCATAGGGAAGCTCTATTTTTAACTTCTTGAGGAATATCCACATTATTCTCCAGAGTGGCTGCACCAACTTGCATTCCCACCAACAGTGTAAGAGGGTGCCCCTTTCTCCACATCCTCTCCAACACACGTTGTTTCCTGTCTTGCTGATTTTGGCCATTCTAACTGGTGTGAGGTGGTATCTCAATGTTGTTTTAATTTGAATCTCCCTGATGGCTAGTGATGGTGAACATTTTTTCATGTGTCTGATAGCCATTTGTATGTCTTCATTGGAGAAGTGTATGTTCATGTCTTCTGCCCATTTTTTGACATGATTATCTGTTTTGTGTGTGTTGAGTTTGAGAAGTTCTTTATAGATCCTGGATATCAATCTTTTGCCTATACTGTCATTTGCAAATATCTTCTCCCATTCCGTGGGTTGACTCTTTGTTTTGTTGACCGTTTCCTAGACATTTTAAAAATATTAATTCTTCCAATTCACGAGCCTAGTAAATCTTCCCATTTATTCGTGTCTTCTTCTATTTCTTTTACAAATGTTTTACAGTTTTCATATACAGGACTTTCACCTCTTTAGTGAAGTTTATTCATAGATGTTTTATTATTTTAATGAAACTGTAAATGGAATTGTTTTGTTAATTTCTATTTGTGATAGCTCACTGTTAGTATATAGAAATACAACTGGTTTTTGCATATTTATTTTGTATCCTGCAACTTAATTTACTCCAGATATTTTTCAGTGAAATTTGGATTTTCTATATGTAATATCATGTTATCTGCAAATAGATACCATTTTACTTCATCCTTTCTAATTTAGATGTATTTCCTTCCTTCCTTCCTTCCTTCCTTCCTTCCTTCCTTCCTTCCTCCCTTCTTTCCTTCCTTTTTTTTTCTCTCTTTCTTTCTCTCTTTCTTTCTTCTATCTTCTTTCCCTAATTGCTCTGGCTAGAACATCTAACACTATATGTTATGTTGAGTAAGAGTTGTTATATGTTGAGTATATGTTGAGTAAGAGTGCAGAAACAGGCTTCCTTGTCTTGTTCCTGCTCTTAGAGGAAAACCTTTTAGCTTTTCTCCATAGAGTATGATGTTAACCATGACCTTGTTTATGGCTTTTATTATGTTGCGGGGTTATTCTTTTTTTTAATTTATTTTTATTTCTTTTCAGTGTAACAGTATTCATTGTTTTTGCACCACACCCAGTGCTCCATGTAATACGAGGGGTTATGCTTTTTAATTGTTGAAGGATGCCTTGTGCTGGGGATGAACCTACAGTGTAAATTTAAGGTCTTCTCAGGTCTTTTCTGAATATGCTTCTTTCTCTGGGCATGTGGGGTAACTTTCTAAATTCTCCCATATAAGCAGTTGCTTTTGAATATCCTAATTCTTAAATGTCTGACAAGCATTCTCTGAAAGCTGCAAAACTTCAAATAGACCCCAGAGTTCCAAAATATTTTTGCCAGACAAGAATCTGCCAACAAAATTGCTGTCTAGGTAGATATATGACTTTCTGGAGCTTCCTACTCCATCATCTTTCCTGATGTCTCCCTATACTGAATTTTAGAAGAGCTCATAATCAAGAATGTTCTTTGAATTAGCACATTAAGTCCTTATTAAATGAGTTATATAAGATGGTAATATCAATTTAATTTAGTGATAATGCAATATTCCAATGTCATTTTGAAAAAATTCTGCTACTACATTGTGTTGGCCATTATTATCACATAATAAAATCATTGCATAACCAACTAGTCATAATTTTAATTTTTACATGTCTTTTATCCATATTTCTTTCATCATATTTACATTTGTAAATGTAACTGAAATCTCTTGGTTAAAGGTCCATCTCAAAAAATTATCATTTCTAAGAATAGTCCCCAAACACAGATAGGCTTCCAGAGTTAGGACTTGTCTGCATAAATGTCACTGACCTCAGAGCCATAGTGAATCAACCCAGGGGCAGGCATCTGACCTAACCTGGGGTTTAAAATCTGGAAGTAAGGATCTATAAAGAACTTCTCAAACTCAACACACAGAAAACAGATAATCATATCAAAAAATGGGCAGAAGATATGAACAGATACTTCTCCAATGAAGACATACAAATGGCTATCAGACACATGAAAAAATGTTCATCATCACTAGCCATCAGGGAGATTCAAATTAAAACAACATTGAGATACCACCTCACACCAGTTAGAATGGCCAAAATCAGCAAGACAGGAAACAACGTGTGTTGGAGAGGATGTGGAGAAAGGGGCACCCTCTTACACTGTTGGTGGGAATGCAAGTTGGGGCAGCCACTCTGGAGAACAGTGTGGAGATTCCTCAAGAAGTTAAAAATAGAGCTTCCCTATGACCCTGCAATTGCGCTACTGGGTATTTACCCCAAAGATACAGATGTGGTGAAAAGAAGGGCCATCTGTAGCCCAATGTTTATAGCAGCAATGGCCACGGTCGCCAAACTGTGGAAAGAACCAAGATGCCCTTCCACGGACGAACGGATAAGGAAGATGTGATCCATATACACTAAGGAGTATTATGCCTCCATCAGAAAGGATGAATACCCAACTTTTGTAGCAACATGGACGGGACTGGAAGAGATTATGCTGAGTGAAATAAGTCAAGCAGAGATAGTCAATTATCATATGGTTTCACTTATTTGCAGAGCATAACAAATAACACGGAGGACATGGGGAGATGGAGAGGAGAAGGGAGTTGAGGGAAATTGGGGGGGAGATGAACCATGAGAGACTATGAACTCTGAAAAACAACCTGAGGGTCTTAAAGGGGCAGGGGGTGGGAGGTTGGGGGAGCCAGGTGGTGGGTATTATGGAGGGCACACGCATTGCATGGAGCACTGGGTATGGTGTAAAACTATGAATTCTGTTACGCTGAAAAGAAATGAAATAAAAAATTAAAAAAAAATCTGGAAGTAAGAATACAGAGATGAGGAGTTTTTAGAGGAGAATCACATTACTATAGCATCCAGGGAGAGAAGCTTCACAAGTTCCTGATGATCAAATCCTTAGAGACATACTGGCTATTTCTCTGGTCTCAGTTGCTTTATTTTTCTTTTGATTCTGTAGATGACCTATTGTTCACTGCCTACCCAAAACCCTCCTTTGTTCTTCTTTGCTTAAAAACCCCATATATTTCCCATGATGGTTTCAGGAGGTGACTTTCCAGACAATATAATTTATCTGTGTCAGATACTATATTTTTCATCCTTTCTTGCAAAAGAAAAAAAAAGTGTCCATACAACCCAATTCTAACCAAGGATGCATAAGAGGAATTTGGAGGAGGGATTCTGAAATAGCTCTTCCTCTTCCTTCTGGCCTTCAATACAGACATAGTACCTGGAACTGCAGCAGGAACAGCAGCAAGCTAACATATTAAAGATGATAGAGAGGAAGTCTGCCTACCAACACCTTGACTTCAGCCCAGTGAGACCCGTGTCAGTCCTCTAATTTACAGAACTGTAAACTAATAAACGTGTGTTGTTTTAAGCCACCAAGTTTGCAGTAATTTATTAAAGCAGGAATAGAAAACTGATACATATATAGTAACATCTTAGTAAATTCAGTTCATCTCTGCTAGAACTGAAAGAATCTTCAGTAATTCAATAATACAGACTTGTAAAATTAAACCCACATATTCTCTGAATTAAAAATAAAATATGCTTTTCCCAAATTCTCAGCTATGTGCCTGGATGTGCCCACTATTGTCTTTCCTTTGTTAGTCCTTACTCTAAAGGTACAAGGATACTTCTACATTGCTATGTGTTGTTCTTCAGAATCAGATCTAGAGTTATGTATCCTCTTTATTGCTTCCTCCACCAACTTAGATGAACTCAGCCAAGCAAAGGCAAATATTTAGCAGATGTTGTCCTTTTAGCAGAATTAAAGTCACAGTAGATATCTAGAAATGTAAGTACATGAAATAAAAAAACAAAAAGTTCTAAGTCTGATTCTTTTAATCAGTTCAACATATAGGAACTTCATTAATATTATTAAACATTTAAAATAATTTTATTATTAAAATAGTTTTTAGTATTCCATGTGGGATTATATGATTATCTATAATGATATACAAAATAGCAAGTAAATATGCATAGTACAGAAAGTATTCACACTAGAGTAATGGCTGTTGTGTGAAGCCACTCTGCCTGGTACAAATAACACTCCTTCTACTTACTCAGCACATGATGATGAGGATATACCTTCTCTTAACTTCTCTTAACTTTTAATTCCCAATTAAAACAGAATTATAGTACCTGAATCATAGAACTGTAAGTATTAAACAAGTTAATATATTTAAGGCACTTAGAAGAGTTCTTGCCTACAGCAAATACTTGACAAATATTATTATTTATTACCATTCATTGAATATCTTCTGAAGAAAATATTTTAAATAAATATTTCAAATATCTTTACTGAGTTTATCATCCTGAATTGGCAATACTCTCATTTTACATTTGGACATCATTAAGAAATATTGTTGCCAAAACAGTTGCTTTCTTATTGGCTATGATGCTTTCAGCTGCAACAACATAAAATTCAACTAAGTGTGCTTAAACCATAAGGAAATATATTGTTTATCCAATAATTCCAGATCCTTTAACTGTTCACATAAATTTTAGAACCAGCTTATTGGTTTCTATAAGGAATCAGGGAATATAAATGGGATTTATATTTCATCTATAGAGCAAGTTGTTGGAGATTTTACATTTCAACAATATTAATATGAGTTTTTAAATTCATGAACATGGTATACTTTCCCATTTAGATAGTCTTTAATTTCTCTCACTAGTATTTTGTTAATTTTAAACACATAGACCTTACACATATTAGATTTACATCTATGTATTTCATGTTTATTGGTCCTATTATAAATGGCAGGTGGGTGGAGATGGATTAAATTAGGTAATGGGGATTAAGCGTGCACTAACTGTGATGAATATTGTATGTAAGTTTTGATCACTAATGGTAAGTATTGGCTGTTGTACATAAGTGTTCAATCACTAAATTATATGTTAACTAACTGGAATTTAAATAAAAACAACAACTATAAAAATAATATATGTTAAGAAAAAATGGCAATATTCTTTAAAATTTAAATATCCATTATTTCATTGTTATTTTATAAAAAAAACTATTATTTTCATATTGATCTTGTAACCTGTGGATTTGTTAAATTCACTTACTAGTTCTAGTGATTTTTTTGTATATTAAGATTCTCTATATAAGTAATCATCTTATCTATAGAGATGGTTGTATTTCTTTCTTTTATTTATTTATTTATAAATAATTTTTTAAGATTTTATTTATTTATTTAACAGACAGAGATCACAAGTAGGCAGGGAGAGGGGGGAAGCAGGCTCCCCGCTAAGCAGAGAACCCAATGCAAGGCTTGATCCCAGGACCCTGGGATCATGACCTGAGCCGAAGGCAGAGGCTGAAACACTGAGCCACCCAGGTGCCCCTATTTATTTCTTTTCAATGTCTGTTCTTTCTCCCCCTGCCATTCCTTGATACATTGACTAGAATCTCTAGTATGATGCTGAAGAGGAGTGGTCAGAGTGGACATACTGGCCTTGTTCCTGATCTTAAAGAGATAGCATTTAGTTTTCACCATTAAGTATGAAGTATAGCTATATACATACATACACACATATCTTTCTCAGGTTGAGAAAGTTCCCTTGTATTCCTAGTTTGCTGAACATTTTATCAGCAATGGATGTTAGATTGTGTCAAATTTTTTTCCCTGGATCTATCCAAATGGTAATTCTTTTTCTTTATTGTATTGATATAGTGAATTAGATTGTTTGACTTTCTAATATTGAACTAATATTGCATTCATGGAATAAATCTCACTTGGTCATAATCTATTGCATTTTTACATATCGGTAGATTTTATTTACTAACATTTTGTTCAGGATTTTCACAAATATATTCCTGATAAAATTGGCCTGTGGTTTTCTTTTCTCATATTGTCTTGGTCTGATTGTGATGCCAAGGCAATACTGGGTTCAGAGGATGTGAATGTGGATAAAAATTATATAAATATTTTGATTATTTTAGGTTATTATGTGTTAATTCCCTTGACTAGAATTTAAATTCTTCAAGGCTAACAGTTTTATTTCCTGGGTTTCAAGTCAAAGCTTTAGTTCCATAGGGCAGAAGGGTTTTGGTGGGACTCATGATTTTCCCAGTGGCATTGCTCCCCTCCTCTAGGTCTGTACCACCACAAGAGCTCTTTCCAATCTTCTGCCTGTCTTAGCTTCTAATCTCACCAGTGAGAATCTGGTGAAAGTCTGTGGGGAAGAGCCTGTGAGTGGGTACAAATTTTTATGATTTGGGTGGCGCTCATACTAGTTTATACCTGGTTTCTAGCATCTGTCAAAAAATATTTACCTCTTACTTACTTCTATGGTATCGGACATCTTTTCCTGTCATATTCTACCACTGATTGGGCAAGTGCTTGTATCCAATTTATCCTGGAGAAGACCTGCCTTTCTTTGAATTTGGGGCTACTTAGTTAATCTAAGACCTCAGGTGTCTAAGAGGTTCAAGAAAAGTTACAAATATATAGTTTATCTAGCTCTTGCCTATTTGAGTGAGAACAATACTCCTTATTTTCTATATACCCAGAACTCTTCATCTTTGTACTTCTTATATATTTTTTAAAAATTTTATTTATTTATTTGCCAGACAGAGATCACAAGTAGGGAAAGAGGCAAGCAGAGAGAGAGGGGGAAACAGGCTCCCTGCTGAGCAGAGAACCCAATGCAGGGCTTGATCCCAAGACACTGGGATCATGATCTGAGCTGAAGGCAGAGGCTTAAACCACTGAGCCACCCAGGCAACCCTGTACTTTCTTATATCTTAATTGAAATCTTAATTAATACACAATGAAATAGAATTTTAAATGTGTGTATTGAAGTCCTTTCTATTTGGCCTTACAAGTCCATAGGTTTTTCTATTGTAATAAAAAAATGCATAGTACCTTATCTTTATTATTATACAATATACATTAGGAACATTATTTGAACAACAGTTTAACCCCACAGTTTTCAGAAGGGACTTTCAGGAGTACTGAGAGCCATCTTTCAATGAGGTTTTCTCTCTTTTATATTACTGGAGGCTAAAAGTCCAAGACCAAGGTGGCAGCAGGGTTGGTCCTTTGTGAGGTCTCTCTACTTGGCTTGTAGATGGCCACCTTCTCCCTGTGTCCTTACATGGCCTTCTGTGTGTGTGTCCTAATCTTCTCTTCTTATAAGGACAGCACTCAGATTAGGGCCACCCAGATGACCTGGTGGTCATCTTAATCACCTCTGTTAAGACCCAATTTCCAAATATAGTCACATTCTGAAGTACTGAGGGTTAGGGCATTAACATATGAAGTTTGGAGAGCACAGTTCAGCTCATAACCCTCCTTAACTACAGCTCCAATCAGGTGGCCCACTGCCATGGCTCCAACTTCTAGTGGGCTCCAAGCAGTATAGTCTTCCTCTCCATGATCCAGACCTAGGGATGACAACAGCTTCCCACTATCTTACTCTCCTGCTGCCTCAGCAGTTATCTTGGGTTCTGTTAAACCTTGACATACCTTTCACTAAGAAATTCTTCATTTCAGTTACTTGAACAATCTGACTGTTCAATCTGATTGGATACTATTCCCTGATGAGATAGTGTTCTAGCATCTTCTCTGTGGATACCCTTATCAACTTCCCTCTCCTGCTTCCAATGTGCCACACATTGTATGGCAATTCTCTGACTCCTTGTCCATGTACCCTATGTAACTGCAAATTCCTTTCAGGTAAAATCCAGGCCTTTTCATTTTTGTATGTTTAGAGCTTAGCCTGGTATCTGTTGTATAGTACATGCTAAAAAGTTGTTGTACAATTAATTATTGACTAATGACTCACTTCCTCCCAATCCTGCCATCACTCTCTTTCCAGGATTATTTTATAGAACCCTAATACAACATCTCTAGGCTATGGAAACAGATTTCTAGTGGATCTTACTGTTCCACCTTCAGTACTAATAACAGGTTAATCTTCCTAATAAATGATTCTCAGAGGAATGTAGCATTCAATACAACCACACTCAACCTTAACCTAACTTCAATTTCTCATTCTCCTACTATGCTAATAACTACCACCCACTTTCCAGCTGCCAGCCTTTGTGCTATTGCTCACATGCTTCCCTCCACATGATGCAGCTATTAACCTCTTTGTTTTCAGCTGGAATCTTAACAAGCCTTTGAGGTATGGATGTTCACAATATCACTATATCATGGGTATTTTAAAAATTATAAAAGCAGTTTGAATTAGGAGCAGGGTTTAAAGTCCTGAAGGCTTTAAGTTGTGTCATGGATTTACCTAGTTTCCAGGTGGTGGGAAGGTAGGGAATCCCAGAGAATGGGCCTGGTTAATGAGAGGGAAACCTGAAACAGCAAATAATTTCTGCTATTGCTTATCTGTGTGGCCCTAGGAAAATCACTTAATGTTTTGGTGCTTTAGTAGCCAAATACCTTGGACTAGAATCTGATGCTAATCAAAGGTACTTTGAGTTCTATAATTTGATTTTCTTTAATATAAGCCAAATATGATTTGCTGATTAAGCTCACTATCAACCATCTATCTCTTGATGCCAGGTTTTCCTCAAGAAGTATAGAAGAACAGGTTTCACTTCACAAGGTTAAATATTTCATATATATATATATGTATATATATGTGTGTGTGTGTGTATATATATATATATATATATATATCTTTTACTTATTCGCAAGTTCTCTGAAGTCCAGTCTTCCCTTGAAGATGGTGCCTGTGAGAATCTGAATCAGTTTTGACAACCAAGAATCAGTTTGACTTCTAAGCAAGAACATATTCTGGCACTGTCCTTATTATATCTACACATAAGGCACATGCATCACTCCCTATATCACCACACTTTTAGAAATTACACTTTATGAACCAAGAGCTTCAGAATGTGGCATTAAGACAGGCAATCTTATATTTCTAGCTCTAAATAACCAAAATCATTGTGCTTGAAACACACATGAGTGTATATGTCTATAAAGAACTTGCATTCTCTTGCACAATACACAAAGATAGACTCAAAATATATGAAAGACCTCAACGTCACACAGTATTCCATCAAAATTCTAGAGGAGAACATAGGCGGTAACCTCTTCGACATCAGCCACAGCAACTCATTTTAAGACATGTCTCCAAAGGCAAGGGAAACAATAGTGAAAATGAACTTCTGGGAGTTCATCAAGATAAAAAGCTCCTGTACTGCAAAGGAAACAGTCAACAAAACTAAGAGACAAGCCATGGAATAGGAGATCTTTTCAAATGACATTTCTGATAAAGTGCTAGTATCCAAGACCTATAAAGACCTTCTCAAACTGAATGTCCAAAAAACAAATAATCCAGTCACAAAATGGGCAGAAAACATGGACACTTCTCCAAAGAAAACATACAAATGGCTAACAGACACATGTAAAAATGTTCATCATCATTAGTCATCAGGGAAATTCAAATCAAAACCACCTTGAGATATCACCTTACACCAGTTAGAATGGCAAAAACAGGCAAGGCAAGAAGCTACAAATGTTGGAGAGGTTGTGGAGAAAGGGGAACCCTCTTACACTGTTGGTGGGAATGTACGTTGGTATAGCCACTTTGGAAAACAGTGTGGAGGTTCCTCAAAAAAGTTAAAAATAGAGCTACTCTATGACCCAGCAATTGCACTACTGGGTATTTACCCCAAAGATACAGATGTGGTGAAAAGAAGGGCCACATGCACCCCAATGTTCATAGCAGCAATGTCCACAATAGCCAAACTGTGGAAAGAGCAGAGATGCCCTTCAACAAATGGATAAAGAAGATGTGGTCCATCTATATAAAGGAATATTACTCAGCCATCAGAAAGGATGAATACCTAACTTTTACATCAACATGTGTGGGACTGGAGGAGATTATGGTGAGTGAAATAAGTCAAACAGAAGAAGATAATTATCATATGGTTTCACTTATTTGTGGAACATAAGGAATAGCATAGAGGACATTAGGAGAAGAAAGGGAAAAATTGAAGGGGAGGAGAGAATCAGAGGGGGAGATGAATCATGAGAGATTATGAACTCTGGGAAACAAACTGAGGGTTTTAGAGGGGGTGGGGTTTGGGGGATGGGTTAGCTCAGTGATGGCACATATTGCATAGAGCACTGGGTGTTATATGCAAAAATGAATCATGGAACACTACATCAAAAACTAATGATGTACTGTATGGTGACTAACATAACATAGTAAAAAAAAGAGAAGCAGAAGAACTTGCATGCCAGAAATAAGGAAATAAGAGCCAATTAAGGCAGTTCCATGAGTGCCTTTCTCTAAGTTCTCAAAGCAAATTTTGCAAATTCAAAGTATACCACAGTACATGGAAATTAGTTATGTATGAGACCTTTCCCAAAGACTTAATAAATAAATGTGAGTTTACAATGGGCCAGTTTTTTTTATATTTCTGTATCCTTGGCTTCTGGCACAATGCCTAGAATATAGGTTTTCAATAAATGTTGGTTGAATAAATAAATAAGATGCCTCCATGCTTGGAGATGGGGAACATGTACAAGGACATCCAAGACCATGTCACCTGGAGAGCAGTAACTGGACTACGGGGTGGTAGGCAATGAGGAGATTTAGGAAGTGGAAGAAGATGATTCATTTATGAGATAGTTTCTAGGAAAATATTCAAATGGAACCTAAGACAACTTTTGGCTTGTTTTGGGAAAGATCAAAATGTATTTTTCTCTAGGGAGAAATACTTACATTAACTTTTCTTCAGTCAATATTTCCTTCTAGAAAGTATCAATTGCCCATCACAACCCTTTAGGAGAGCCCAGTTCTTGCTTAGTGTGCAGCTTTCAGAGCTGTAAACTGCCTGGCTCTGCCCAGTAATGGAAGGCAACTGTTCCTTTTTAACATTAAACACAGATCTATTTTTTTTATTTTTTTTAAAGATTTTATTTATTTATTTGTCAGAGAGAGTGAGAGAGCGAGCACAGGCAGACAGAGTGGCAGGCAGAGGCAGAGGGAGAAGCAGGCTCCCTGCCGATCAAGGAGCCCGATGTGGGACTCGATCCCAGGACGCCGGGATCGTCACACTCGTCCTGAAAAACCCTTTCAGTGCCATCCCATTGCCTTCGGAATAAGCTACAAAACCCTTATTACGGTGTCTGGATTCCATATTAGGGTGATACCTACTTACCTGTATAAGTTTCATCTTTCAAATGTTCCCTTTCTTTCCTTTCCATGTTCCTGACATCCGGAAAATCTCTGAGTTCGTTAAGTGATCC
>PISX010030466.1:0-18680 GCA_004024625.1 Mellivora capensis | reverse complement strand
AGCACCCCCACAGGCCCCGACACCCTTCCACGAGAGCGAGGAGGAGGTGGTGGCGGCGGCGGCGGCGGCCTTTTCTGAGGTCGAGCCCCTACCCCCGGCATGAACAGAGTCTCTGTCGGACTTCCCATCCTCCCCTCCCATTTCCGCCCGCTCCCAAGATCCGCCATCCAGCTTAATCTGCCCCTTAAGGGAGGTGGCTGGAGCGGAAGGGGTGGTCTGAGTGCATGCACCCTTCTCCCTGCAGGACCTCTCCCAAATTGAGAAACACCTGGGTTCCTTCTTGGCCAACCTGGACAATTTCATAAAAGAGTTCCAATATCTGGCCCAAGCCTACGATCTCACCTGGCATGACTTATGCGTGGTTCAGACCACTACCCTCACCACCGAGGAGAGGGAACACATCCAGGCCGCCGCCTGAGAACATGCCCATCAAGTCCATCTCATGGACGCCACCATGCCGGTAGGTGCTTAGGCAGTTCCTGCTGTAGAACCGGGATGGGACTATCAGAATGGCCAAGATGGCCGCGGGCGGCGAGACTGAATGGTTCAATGCCTTCATCGCCTGCATGAGGGCGGCCTCCAATAAAGCAGTCAACTATGATAAGATAAGGGAGGTAATCCAAGCTCCAGATGAAAACCCTGCCCTGTTCCTTAACCCGCTGACTGAGGCCCTAACACAGTACACCAGATTAGACCCGGCCTCCCCAGTGGGAGCCACAGTCCTGGCGACCCACTTTCTCAATTGGCACCGGACATCAGGAAAAAACTAAAAAAGGCAGAGGAGAGCCCCCAGACCCCCATCTCTGACTTGGTGAAAATTGCCCTTAAGGTTTTTAACTCCTGAGAGGAGGCAGCCGAACTCAAACAGCAAGCCAGACTCCAAGAGAAGGTCCAATTACAAACCCAGGCCCTGGTGGCGGCCCTGCGGCCAGCTGGTTCCGGGAATCAGCAACGAGGGGCAACCAGACCCGGACGCACCCCTCCAGAGGCATGCTTCAAATGTGGTGCCGTCAATGTCCTAACCCAAAGGCACCCACGAAGTCGTGTCCTCAGTGTCACCTGATGGGACATTGGAAGTCAGACTGTCCTAGCCTCGAGGGATCCTCGGCGCCTCTACTCCGGGGAAACCCTGAACTGGCAAGTCCTGCTTTCCAGCTACTCGGGCTGGAGGACGACGGATGGAGCCCGGACTCCGATACCCATCTCACCCAAGCCGAGCCCAGGGTAACACTCCAGGTAGTGGGTCAGTCCATCTCCTTCCTGCTGGACACGGGGGCTACCTACTCAGTCCTGCCATCCTACTCGGGACCCACACATACCTCACCAGTCACAGTGATGGGGATCGACGGCACCTCCTCTTCCCCTAGGATGACCCAACCTCTTACTTGCAGCCTGGATGGTTTCCCTTTCTCTCATTCATTCCTCGTAATCCCCACCTGCCCAGTGCCCCTCTTGGGAAGAGATATCCTCCAAAAACTGCGGGCCACCATCCGCCTTTCTCCCTCCCCTTCAGCCTCGGTGTGTCTTCTACTGCCACTCCTCCCCTCTCCTCCAGCTCCCATCCCAACAAACCTACCCGCCATTAATCCCCAGGTTTGGGACACCTCTAAACCCATCGTTGCCTCCCACCACAATCCTGTTCAGATCCAGTTAAAAGATAACTCCACATACCGTTCTAGGGCTCAGTTCCCCATTTCTCTGATCCATCACCGAGGCCTCAAACCTATAATAGACCACCTAAAGCAGCAGGGCCTCCTCATCCCCATCAGCTCCCCCTGCAATACCCCCATCCTGCCTGTACGAAAGCCATCAGGGGCTTATCGGCTGGTACAGGACCTACGGCTCATTAATGAAGCCGTCATCCCACTCCACCCCGTCGTCCCCAACCCCTATACCCTACTGTCTCACATCCCTCCCGGCACCTCTCATTTCACGGTACTCAACCTGAAGGACGCATTCTTCACTATTCCCCTGCATCCTGACTCCTCTATTTCCTATTCCTATTTCGCCTTTACCTGGGAAGACCCTGACACCCATGTTTCTGGGCAACTTACCTGGATGGTCCTACCACAAGGGTTTCGAGACAGCCCCCACATTTTCGGCCAGGCCCTGGTGGCTGACCTCCGGGAATGCCTCCTGGAAACTGGTACCCTGCTGCAGTATGTGGATGACCTACTTCTCTGTAGCCCTTCCCTCCTCACTTCCCAGGAAGTTACATCTACCCTACTGAACTTCCTGGGAGCTAGGGGATATAGAGTCACCCCATCTAAGGCCCAGCTATGTACCCCATCAGTCACACATCTAGGGATCTCTCTGACTCCTACCTCTAAATCCCTTACTGGGGACCATATTCGCCTCTTCCAAGAACAGCAACCCCCCAGAACACAGATGAGATACTCTCTTTCCTGGGACTCATGGGGTTTTTTAGAGACTGGATTCCGAACTTCTCTATCCTGGCCCGACCTTTATACCAAGCGGCCAAGGAAACCCCCCAGGGTCCCTTAACTGATCCTACCTCAATCCAGCATGGATTTTCGAGGCTCTGAAGCCGCCTCATCAAAGGGCCAATTCTGGCCCTCCCGGATCCTACTAAACCGTTCCATCTCTTCACGGATGAGTGCTTGGTCGGCCACCAGCCTTCTGGCCCACCAGGCCCACGTATAGGGCAGTGGCCTACTTGTCTAAGCAGTTAGACCCCACCACCCGGGGTTGGCAAACCTGTCTCAGGGCGCTGGCTGCCGCGGCCTCCCTCGCTAAGGAGGCCCTAAAACTGACCCTAGGACAGCCTCTTACAGTCTACTCCCCCCACTGACTCACAGACCTCCTTGGCCATTGGTCTCTGGCCCAGTTGACTCCCTCCCGGGTGCAGCTGTTCCATTTGTTATTCGTCAAAAACCCTCAAATATCTGTGTCCGTCTCCACCTGCTTAAACCCTGCGACTTTACGGCCTGCACCCTCGCCTACCTCTGACCCTTCTCACTCTTGTCCTCAACTTCTGGAGGACTTCACCCCCTCTTGCCCTGGACTCTCCGATCAACCCCTGACTGACCCTGACCACGTCCTGTTCATGGATGGCAGCTCCCTTCTGGCCCCAGATGGCCTGTGTCGCGCCACCTACACCCTAGTTACCTCTGAGGCAGTTGTTGAGGCAGCCCCTCTTCCTCTTGGGATGACCTCCCAGAAGGCAGAACTGATAGCCCTAACCTGGGCGCTCCACCTGTCCAAGGGACAGCGAGTCACTATTTACACTGATTCCAAATATGCTTACCTCATATCCCACACTCACTCAGTTATTTGGCAAGAAAGGGGATTCCTGACTACCAAAGGTACCCCTATTATAAATGGGCTGCTCATCGCCAGGCTCCTCGAGGCCCTACGCCTACCCACCGAGGTTGCCACTGTCCACTGCCAGGGACACCAAACTACCCCTGACCCCATCTCCCTAGGCAACAACAAGGCTGATACGGTGGCCAGGCAGACAGCCCTTAGCGCCACTCCTGCCCCCGTACTCTTCCTCAACACTGCGCACCAACCCTGTTACACCAAGGAGGAGACACTAGAACTCCAAAAGCTGGGGAGTAAACTGGGGGACAAAGGGTGGATCCACATCCAGAACGGTATTGCCATACCTGAAAACCTGGCTCACACCTTGGTCATAGAAATTCACCAGTCACTCCATATCGGCTCCAAGGCGTTGTTTCAGTTCTTACAACCTCTCTTCTATCACCCTTCCCTGCCCAAGGTCATTGAAACCGCTCACAGGGCACGTACTGTCTGTTCAGCTGTCAATGCACAAGGTGGGATCCGCAGGCCAGGACCTAACCACCAGTTGTGGGGCCACCAGCCAGGAGAAGACTGGCAACTGTACTTCACCCACATGCCCCGCCACAAAACCCTTCGCTACCTACTAACCTTGGTTGGCACATTTACAGGCTGGATAGAGGCCTTTCCCACAGCTCGCGAGATGGCAGACGTCGTGGCCTTGATCCTTATTGAACACATCATCCCCCGTTTTGGGCTGCCCCAAACCCTCCAGTCAGACAACGGGCCCACATATCCAGCATAACCCCACAAGTGGCTAAAAGTCTCAACATCTCCTGGAAACTAGACATCCCTTACCATCCTCAGTCATCGGGTAAAGTAGAAAAGACCAATGGCCTCCTTAAAGCCCAATTCACCAAACTTACCTTGGGAACCCATCTTTCTTGGCCCACCCTCTTTCCCCTAGCCCTCACCAGGCTTAGGGTGGCCCCCCGTGGACCCTTGGGACTAAGCCCATTCGAACTCCTCTACAGTCGTCCCTTCCTTATAGACCACAATCTCCCGGCTGTTCCCCCACTCCTCCTCTCGTATCTACCTTACCTTACCCTCCTTTGGGCCCTTCTGAGAGCTCATGCTGACTCCATCACCCTGGCCCTGAATGACCCTGAGGATGATGGGACTCCTGCCCGGAAACTACTCCCAGGTGACCAGGTTCTCCTCAGGAGTCGCAACCCCGGTCCCTTACAGACGCAGTGGACAGGACCCCACACTGTCATCCTCACCACCCCAACGGCAGCAAAATTACTGGGCTACTAGCCGTGGGTGCACATCAACAACCTTAAACGGGCCCCTGATGACAGTAAGTGGGTCTCCTAGATGGTGGGCCCCACCAAACTCCACTTGGTTAGGGCTCCTTCGCTTACTCCTCCTGAGTCCCCAGATCCAGGTGGAGTCATGTGACTGCATGAGGGGCTCAGGTACCTCACGCTATTTCTCGTCCTATACCTCTATGCCCAAATCTTGCTACCAGGGAAAAACACCGACCTTCTGCACGTCACCCCATGCCCCGGGAAGAACCTTTTGGACCTCTGAACTTTCTCAGACCTACCATTCCCCCTGCACTAATTACCCCAAACCTGGAAAAGTCTGCTGAACCTATTTGGCCTAAATAGGACTCTGATGGGGGGGTGGTACAGGACCAGGCCACCCGCAAAAACTCCCTCAAGAAAGTACAACAACTTCTAAATCAGGTACAAGCACAACCTGAATATAAAGGGATCAACCTCAACTCCTTACGGGGGGCACCCTCCACCGGACCGCTCACCCTAACCCTCCTAAACTCCAGCTACAACCTCTGGAAGAATGTCTCCAGGGGGCAAGACTGCTGGATCTGTTTTCCTTTTTCCTCCCTCACTAACATCATTGGGATACTGATTCCTAACTCCTGGCCTATACCCAGTTCCTCCACTAAGACAGTTCTCATTGGACCCATCAGCACTCCCATACAGATCCTGAACCTCACCTCCTCCACACCTCACACCACCCACAACATCTCCACTCTCCCCTACTTCACCCCCTCAGGAATCTTTCTCTCCTGCCCGAAAGGGATCTATCGCTGCCCAACCGCCAATGATTCCTTGGATTGTACTCTCATCCTTCTGTCTCCAACCACTAGCATCTATTCATCTGAACAACTCCTATCTCAGGTGTCCCCTACCTCTCAGAAGAGGAGAGCTGCCTTCCTCCCCTTCTTAATAGGGGCAGGACTAACAACTGGGGTGGCAACCGGGGCGGCAGGGCTGGGAACCTCCATTAACTTCTATTATAAGCTCTCCCAGGCACTCAACAAGGACATGGAATGAATAGCAGATTCCCTCACGCCCCTACAGACTCAAATCACCAGCTTAGCCATTGTCACCCTGCAAAACCATTACACTCTGGATCTCCTCACCGCCAGAAAAGGGGGAACATGCCTTTACTTGAACGAAGAATGTTGCTACTTCATTAATCAATGAGGCAGAGTCACCTCCAAAGTCAAGGAACTCAAGGACCAGATCCGAGCAAGACGCCAAGATGACTCTATTTGGGGCTTAAACCCCCCAAGCCTGGGTAACCTGGATCCTCCCCTTGGCAGGGCCCCTCTGTATACTCCTCCTGTTGATCTCAATCGCTCCCTGCCTCATACATTGCTTACAGGAGCGCCTCCAAGAAATGACCAGAGTATCAGTCAACCAACTCCTCCTACAGCCCTATTCCCGCCTGCCCACTTCTGAGGGCCTCTACGACGACGCCCCACCGCCAGCAGGAAGCAGCCAGAGCAAAGTCAACGCCCCCTGACACCATATATAAATATATAAAGCGGTCGGAATGATGGGCCAGCGGGGAAACAGGGCTCCAAAATGGTGGATCTTCTCGCCAACCCTCTCCAAGATGGCGGACTTTCCTGCCATCCTTCCTGCAGCCTCGACGTCACCGCCAGGAAACTGAAACTCTCCACCTAGGAACTTCCTAATTAGGAACTGCCCATCACGGACTTCCCCCGCCCCATGCCTTCCGATCACCACATACCTTGCCATTGGACTCGAGCCCATGCCTCATTCTGGTCTGATACACTTTCCCCGCCCCATACCCTCTGATCACCACATACCTTATATGGGCACAAGGCTATGCGCCCATATATGCAATTGGCTATGCAACCCAATAAAAGGACCTCGCCAACTCCCTCCCAGCGCGACTTCCCTGACTCACTCCCTCTCTCTCTCTCTCTTTCTGTGAGTCGCGGAAACTCACCCGAGGGTGTTTCAATAAATTTCATCTTTCTGATCCATTTGCCTCATAGCCTTTTTTACTATTGCTGGCAGAAGCTACTTAACATGTTCAAATAAATAAATAAAGCTCTAAAAAAATAGGGATGATAATATCACTTATATCACAAAGAAGTTCTTGTCAGAGTTGAATTAATTAACATGTGGAGAATCATTCCTGCCCTGTTGTTAGCTGTCAACGAATGTTGGATATTACCATTGTTAGCACTTTGCAGATGACCCAAAGTTCTTTTTCTAGTATTTTTTAAAAACTCAGTATTACCATAGGAAGTTCAAACTGAGCCATAAATAAAATTAGGTCTTTTAGGGAGAATATATTTGTTCTTTGAAAAACATTTTCCTCTAAGGGTAGGGAGATTTTCTGGGAGTTTGAAGAACTTGCTCTTAAGAAATGAATTTTGGGGGTACCTGGCTGGCTCAGTTGGTGAAGCAGGTGACTTGATCTCAGGGTGGTGAGTTTGAGCCCCACGTTGAGTGTAGCAATTACTTAAAAATAATAAAATGAAATCTTTTTAAAAAAGAAACAAGAATTTTTAAAGTATGGGTGTGTATTTCTGTTTATCTGGAGAAACATCTCCCTCCATATGTGTCTATGTGGGAAGAGAGTGCCAGACAGATCATACATACATACATACATACATATGTGTATACATAGACTTTTATTTTTCTGTTTAATTCATCTGTTTCCCTTTCCAGCATCTTTGAAAAATCATGGCAACAGAAGAACTTATTCATCATTTTTTCTGTATTTGAAAGATTCTATATTTAAAGTTTAAAAGTTCTATATTTAAAAGATTCACAAAAGGCAAAAGGAAAGAAAGCATTTGCAAATTGCTTCTTTCCAAACACTTATGTCTTTCCAACATAAGGACACTAAAATTTTCTGCAAATCTGTTCTCTGCCACATAAGAAAAATATCCCATTAGTGAATTACTATAACTCCTTGTGGTATTGTGACTATTTATTCCACCTTTAATGAAGGTTAGCTGAGCTAATTTTTTCTGGATTTCATAGGATTAAGAAATTCTTCACCTATAATAATTCAGAAAAGAAGGCTGCAGATGCAAGTGCCTACAAATAATATTGCCCACATTCTTTATTTGTACGATATATTTAAATGACAAATAATCCCCAACTGGATTGTCCTGGTTTAGTCTGTCTGTGATTATTTCATTTGTGTACTGTTCTACTCACTGGGTAAAATCAGGACGTCATCTCCAGGACCTGGAATGGTACGGTTGTGTCCTCCCCAGCCCTCTTCAATGCCTGTCCACGCTTCAGGAAGGGACCATTTAAAAGCTGACTCAGGTGCAGAGGTAGAAGCTACAAAACAAAAAGGAAAACAGCAAAGTAACTATGAAAATCTGGCTCACTATAATAACTTGCAAATTGTATCCTTATTTTAGGATATTGATGATATTTTTACCTCCCAAGGTAGCTGCCTTTTGATATTTTATAACCTAAAAATCATGTTATCAGTGTAAAGCAAACAATTATTCAATCCTTTGATTACCTCCACTTCTAGGGAAAACATGTTCTACTTTTGTTATTAAACATTTGTGCTTTGCCTGATGTAAATATGGTATATGTTTATCATGAAACATTTGAAAAATACAAATATAGAAAGAAAAATAATAATAATAATAGCCTATAATCTCACTACCTAGAGATAACTGCCATTAACCTTTTATTTGCATTTCCTTCCAGAATTTCTCAGCATTTTTATATAACTGAGGTTACATCATATATGCAATTTTATATTCACTTCTTTTTCTACTTAGCTTAGCAATTTTAATATGCATTTCCTAATGTCATTAAAACTCCTTGTCAATACAATTTTAATGGCTACATAATATTCTATCATATAAAAAGTCTATCATTTACTCGATCCTTAATGTTTGGTATTTAGGATCTTTCTATTCTCTTTAAAAATTATAAGTAATGCAGTGTTCAATATCTCTATACAAATCTTCCAGTAACAGTGATTTCTTCTTAAAATAGAATCTCAATGGAATCACTGAGTCAAAAGGTATAATCTTCTCATAGCTCTTAATGCTTATCAAAGGCAAGAAAATAACCTGGATACTTCTCATTGCAGTAATTTACATACAGTTCATATGTCCCAACTACTTTTTATTGATTCTGTCACTGATGATCAAATGGCATTTTCTTTTCAACCAACCCACTGGCCTCTTCATCAGGCACTATAACATAAATCTAATAATTTCTAGTGGAAACTGCATAGTATCCATCACACACATCATGTTGAACTGCCCCTTGCATGTTCTCTAGCAAGTTTGATCTCTAGAAGTTTGATCTCTAGCACAGAGACAGAGGACAGAGAGAGTATCTCAAAAGAGGATGAAAAGATTCACAGATGACTCCAAACATTCTTTGAGTTTCAAGAGCTCAAACAATGTGGGATCTCACATGATTGGGGAGTGGAGGCAGAATCCCATCTTTTATACTAATTTCACAAGCAGAAACAATGAGTGCCTTCTCTACCAAAATCTCCTAAAAAGTAAGGACAGAGAAAGGAGAAAAATGACATTCTTGCCTGAAAGGAGCTAACAATGGTGTGTACATTGCATAAATGGATATTGGGAGGATAGAACTCTAAAGGGAGTTTTAATGGTACCCGACAACAAGAGGAAGTGAGACCTTGCCAGGGGAGGCTTCCTGGAGAGGGAACATCTGAGCTGCATTTTAAAGGCTTGGGAGCTATAAAAGTAAAGGGGACTGTGGTGAGGGTTTGTACTCCAGACAGAAGGATGTTCATTAGTAATGGGAAGAAATAAGAGGTTAAGTGGAGAGTCTCCAAGCAGTTTGTTGCTGAGCCACAGAGCTGGAAGGAGGCAAGTGATGAGGATGGAGAAGTAATCAGAGACCCATGTGTGATGGGTAACAAAGATGGAAGAGCCAAAGATGACCCTGGGTTTCCAGCACATATGTGGTAATGGGCAGAGATGTCCATTAAGATAAACATCGATGAATTCAGTTAGGGCCATAAAGGATTTGGGGTATCTTTGAAAAGACCTGCAGGTGGAGATATACAGCAAGGAGGCATTAGATATGAATCTGAGGAATGGGAGAGAGCTCTGAGTCAAAGAGATGGATTTTGCGGTCATATTTGAAACTCTAAAGATGGTCGTGATAGCTCCAGAGGAGACAATGTGAAAAGAAAAAATGCCTGAGGTCAGAACCTTGAGGAGCACCCAGTTACTTTGTCTACAGGAACCCAACTCCCTCATAATCATGGTCTCATTAGAGCCTGGGAATAACTGAAAACTATGTAGATTAAGGTCAAGTAGAAATCCTAGGCAATTTAATTAGCACAAAATAGACCCCACACCATGGGAATCAGGCATAGACTTGGCACAAGTTTCACTGAGGAGCTTTATAAATATTTTACAAACACCAAGATGAAAATACCTAGTTTCCTCCAAATTTTGCTTCCTTTCCAACACTATATTCTAAATATTCAGGTGGGAATGGGGTGGAGGTTTGTTGAAATGGCCACTAAGTAGCACCATGAAGACCAGAAAGAGATATTCTGATGCTTTATTTCCAGTGATATTTCAAAAGGGCAATGACCAGGCTCTTCAAATCCACATACCAGGCTTAAAGACCTCTGTATCACAGATGTTGGAAACAAATTCTTCACTTTGTCATCTTCACCCTTATTTATAAGGGGGCTGAAACTATCTTTAACTGAACAAACCAAATCTTAAAGTGACTCTTCTAAGAGTTTTTATGAAGGAATTTGATCATTCTATACCATTCTGCCTTAAAATAAGAACACTTAATGGAGAAGAAAACATGTTTCAGTCTCTTACAAAGTCACCAGATTTCCATAATTAATATCCGGCTTCTGTATGGCTATTACTAATATAGAAAGGTGGGGAGAGGGCACCTGGGTGGCTCAATGGGTTAAGCCTCTGCCTTCGGCTTCGGTCATGATCTCATGGTCCTGGGATCGAGCCCCGCATCGGGCTCTCTGTTCAGCAGGGAGCCTGCTTCCCCCTCTCTCTCTCTGCCTGCCTCTCTGCCTACTTGTGATCTCTCTCTGTGTGTCAAATAAATAAATAAAATCTTAAAAAAAAAAAAAAGAAAAGGAAAGGTGGGGAGAGAACAAGAAGCCTACAAGGGTTAAAGAAGAAGCAGAGATGTGCAAGGAGAACCAGGAGAGAGGAATATCTTGGAAGCCTACAAAATAGAGCATGTCCAGAGGGCAGAAGTGATCTTGTTAATAGCGAAGTTCTGATGAGAGAGTGAATAAGGAGCGACTGTTGAATTCAGCAACCAGAGCACAGATGATCCAGATGAGAGTGGCACCAGTGGAATGGTTGAGATGGGAACCAGTGTGATTACAGTGGATTGAGGAATGCACCAGTGAGTGGTGAGGAAGGGAAGACACTGGGTCAGACCGTGCCAAAATCTCGCTGAGAAATGAACAGCCTTAGGGATTTGAGACATACAGGCTTTGATCTGTCTTCCCAGTCTTTAGATAAATGAGTCTTACCTTGAAACGGGATTCCACATATTTTGGTCAGGACCAACATTTGTGAGGAAGCCTCACCTTGCTGTCCTCTACAGATCTGTCACTCAGCAACAGCTACGATTTAAGGTGGTCTCCAACTTGATATCTGAGCCAAATATTGTCCTCTCCACCTGGATCCTTCATCCACCCAGATTTTTATGGCTCTAAAAGCCAAGAGACTAGCCTTTTGAGAAGCTTGCAGCAGATATATCAACTAGAGGAAGACTCAGAATTCATGAATTTTGTTTTGTTTTGTTCTAAATGAGAGGCACTGACCAGAAGGAACTAGTAAAGGAGAGATCAGCGACACAAGACCGAATCATTTATTGATGGGACAAAGTTTAGAAGATGCTGAAAGAGATATTCTGATGCTTTATTTCCAGTGATATTTGACTTTTTCCAGTGAGTTGACTTTAAAAAGAAGAAGGGCTGACAGATTCCCAGAAACCTGAGGAGAAGAAATAAACTTAGATCTATGGGGAAAGGATGGCAAATTTAAGAAGAGATTATCTGAGCATCATAGCCCCATATGACTATGTGCCATATTTCCAGTTAGCCCCCCCAAAAAAGACAACATCGATGAGGTAAAGGCTCTTCAGAAATATTTTTATCTTCCCCCAAAGTGGGTTGCTTGGCCCATTTTCCCCTCTCCCATTTTTTATAAAGCCTTACGCACATTGAGAGGAAACCAGGACAAACACATTGTTGGAAGAATATGAACCACCTGCACTGGGGTGTTCAGAAACCTGGATATCCTCTTGACTCAAATTAGCATAAATCCTCACCACAAACCCACTAAGCATCCATCCAACAACCTACATCACCACCACCTCCTCTGCTTCTCTTCAACACTGGACTGTATATACCCTAATTTCTGCTGGTTCTGAAGTTTCCTGTGTGCAATAGAAATTGCACAGTGTCCAGCACCATCTTGTACACTCAGAATAAACCTACAATTGACACAACTAGGAGACTGTCTGCAACAGAACACCCTAACCCAAAATGTCTCATCTGCATTACACACTCATACTGAATCTCTGAGGTTAACATAGAGCTAGAACTCCATTAATTATTCCATTGTTGTTTTGCCAAAGAATTTTTTAAAAAGATTTTATTTATTTATTTGACACATAGAGATCACAAGTAAGCAGAGAGGCAGGCAGAGAGAGAAGGGGAAGTGGGCTCTCCGCTGAGCAGAGAGCCCAATGTGGGGCTTGATCCCAGGACCCTGAGGTCATGACCTGAGCCGAAGGCAGAGGCTTAGCCCACTGAGCCACCCAGGTACCCCTGTCAAAGAATTTTTGATACTGTAATAATTTTTCTGTTTTTCATAGAACTTTTAATTAAACAAAATACACACTCACATTTAAATTTTGACATTAGCACATATGTCCCCCATGGGAATCAAAGAATGTCTCAAAAGTATATTAGTATTTGAAATACCTTTCTGATGAATGATAATGTATGAATTCTGTATCTCTGTGTTTAGGATTGTTTTCTGTTGCAAATTTTATCAGCTAGGAAAACTGATTATATACAATTAATTTGACTCTAAGGCATAAATTAATATGTGCCCCAAAAGGTACTTTGAACATCTTAGAGTTTATGTGGTACAGCAAAATGAACACCAGGCTGAGTTGGGTAACCTGAACTCTCATCCAAGTTCAACCACTGACTAGGTGTGACTAAGTAAACTATATAATCTCTAGGCTTCCATTTCCTTATTTGTAAAATGAGGCAATCGGATAGGATGGCCTGTAAGGTTCTTTCCCTTATTA
This sequence comes from Mellivora capensis, assembly GCA_004024625.1. Taxonomy (NCBI): domain Eukaryota; kingdom Metazoa; phylum Chordata; class Mammalia; order Carnivora; family Mustelidae; genus Mellivora; species Mellivora capensis. The sequence goes on along the minus strand of PISX010030466.1, from coordinate 5,775 downwards.
ATATTCTATAACTCCATGAATTTTTCTGTTTATTTAGCATGTTGTAATTGATGGGCCAAATGAAACATCTTACAGTTAAACTGACACCTGCTAACAAGCCCGGGAGGTAGGCCACACACAGTCTCCTTCCAGAGAGTCCTTAACGCAAAAATCTTCCTACTAAGTCCTGAGTGGCATGGCACCTTGACTATACAGCTCATTGAATGAGGACTGGCCACCCATAAATAATGCAGTATCCTCTGAGGGGAACTGGCATGAGAACTACCCCCAACCAATATGTCCTCTACAAATGGCAACTGTCCCAACCAACTGGACATTTGAACACAGAACTATCAGAGAAGATATACTTTTCTTAGGAGCAGTTATTTTAAAAGGGATTTATTCATTGATTATTTAGTTAGTCATTTAATCAACATCCCCATGTGACCATAAGGCCCCATGGAGTCAAACATCATTACTCATTGTATCCTCTTGCATCTTGCACAAGAGGCCCTCAATAAATAATGCATCATGAGCCATCTGAAGGAAAGGAGAGATAAAGGACAGGGGACATAAAGAACAAAATGTATGGCAGCCTAGAAACAGTTCTGAAAACAAAGAACCACGTTCTTCCCAGTGCAGTAAGCATGGAATAGTAGCCATCAGTAATCCAGTTTCTAGTTTTAGTTTAGCACCTTTACTTCATTTATGTATTAATTTAAATGGAGCAGTTAGGTCATTTTCTGATTAGCATGAGCTCTGCTCTGACATAACACAAAAATGCCACTGGAAATCAAAGGAAAACTTGGCCTTTGGAAAGATTTGTCCCTGACGCCAATGCATAGTTAAATTGGCTCAGGATAAACAAAAACAAACCATGAAATGCATTAGAAGGTGCCTAGGAGTCTTTTAGTCTTTAAGAATTTGGCTTTTATGAGTTAGAGAGATTTCACAGAGCCATCTGACTTTTGGGAAGGGTTTGTTTACCCTGATGTCCTGAAATTACTGGGAACAATTAAAGTTTTGAGAGACCCTGAATTTTTCTTTCCATTTGGTAGAGGCCTAATGGCCCATGTGCAGATCTGGACTTCTGTGTGCACATATGGTCCATAATTTATGAAATGTGCTTATTTACATGTTTTAATTCATACTTCCTGATGTTTTGAAATGCACCCTTCTTATATCTTTCTTTGAAATGCAGACACATAGTTCAGCTATAGGGTGACACAATAGGGAGTTGTTAGGCACAATAGCATTAGGGCTGTTGCCTACCTGCTTATAAACAATTTGATGGAAGCAATCTATAGAACTATTATTGGAGGGAATTCAGCTGTACCAGGCACTTCTATTCGGTGGGTGGGTTAATACTCACCTGAAATAGTTGGAGGCACACCTTCCTTTACCTGGAGAGTCACTTGAATGTGGCCTTCACCTGAAACTGAATACAAAAAGCCACAACTTGGATGTGATGCAAAGAGCATCTTAATACAGAAGATAATTGCATGTGATAAAGATGGCTTTATGCTAAATTCCCCCCAACCTAACTAAATTTTCAAAATAAAAATTAAAATCCTTGTTAGTTAGTCTAACAATTGATTTCCAACATTTAATTTTGATTGCTTTTATTTGATTAAGCTTAATTGCAGTGAGGGCTCCAAGATAATTGGCACATAAATAATTAGGGGGGGAACCCTTTAGCCATATGTTCTTTGGAGGCCAACACTGGTCAGCAGAGCACACCTCTTATCCTATTTCCTCTCCATCATTTTGAAGGCTTAGCTTTTAGAATTCATGTGTTTTTTCAAAAGGGTTCAGATCACCCATGAAATGTATTTGCTTTACCTTTATCCAAACAAATTGTCCTTTTAATGAAGGCTTTCTTCCACCCCCGCCCCCCGCTTTCTCCTCCATCTTCCAAACCAACTGAGCACATTTAAAAGGCCTGGGGTTCATTAATTTTAAGTGTTCAATAAATTAGTGGAAATAATCAAAAGGCCTGATTCTTTCTGATAATGACAATTTGATGTCAGTATAAACCAGTAGATTAAGCTGGGAACATATGCTCCTTTACCAAGAGAGGCTGCTATAATTAAATAGTGAATGCATCTACAAGGTGCTCTCACGCCTGATTAATTAGTAATCAGGTGCGCCAACTCCACTTTTCAGTAACACCTTGTCTCTTATTGGTTAATTACCTTTCTGCCTTATCAGATGTCATGTGAGCCAACACCTCTCACCACTGGAGGGCCCAATGCTGTAGCCTTAAGGACTCGACAAACTCATGTTCTCCATTTGCCTTTCCATGGAACCTAAACCTTTTCCTCCATCACAAGATGGAGTAGACAAGGATCATTTTTTCTAATTACAAAGGATAAGCTTCTAAATATTATAAAATAATAACAATATTATTACATATCATCATCATCACCTCCAAAGGGATCCATGATGAGAACTCCACTATTCCTCTATTCTTATTTTTGATAATTACTCTCATATAATCTTTTCCCATTATAAAAAGTGGCTTTCCCTTACACTGTGCATATTTTGAGACCAGGTTCAAGGATCAACATGTTCTCTATGTGTTCTACTTTATCACGACTTCTGAGCCTTCATTATATTGTTTCCCTATCCTGTTGCATATTTTATCTACTTTTCCATCTCAATAAATAAATATAATGCCAGAAGCCCAGCATTTCATCTCTCTTCTTTTTTCTATGATGTCTAATTTACCTGTTTGTGCTCATACTGATATTGGTGATATTTATTCCAAGCTTGCTCTCAACTTAGCAAATATTTATCAAGCACCAAATGTGGTAAATTTCAGATTGCATCAGTCATGAGCTCTGTCCCTAAATCTTGGAGGGAGGGACTTTTCTCATGCACCTTAAGGATACTAGACCTTGCTAGACCTATAGACACTTACTATACATGAACTAATCTAGAAATCCTAAATTTATAGGGCTCTATTCAGAATACCCAGTACTTAACTGATAATTTCAACCAATTGAGCAAATAGAGGCAGGAAATAACCCTTTTAAAGGAACCAAAAGAAAAAATAATAAAATGGGCTCAACTGAAAAGAAAAGATGACATCTAAAAACATGCAAAAGGCTAGCAATGGAGCTCTCTTCCATATGAGACAGGAATAAAATATTGTAATAGAATCAAACTCTAAAGAAGGAAAATTAGAAAAAAAAATTCCAGGAATCATTTGGAAAGGATTATTCATTTAAAGATTTTATAGAAATCATCCTTGTTAAGAGCAGCTTCCAAGTAATGGTAGACTTCACAACATCTGTGCCCTCTTCCTTAAGACAGAGCCCCTGGAGTAAAGAGAGTTAAAAAATAAAGTCACATGTGACAAAGTCTTTTTCAAAACCACTGCAGTCAGTTTATAATGTCTCATGCATTACAGCTATCATGGTGATGATTAACCCAGAGACTGAAAAGGCTAACCCCACCACATCCAACCCCCATTAACAGACTGTTCCACGTGCCCTTCCATTCAGGAAATCACTTCACCCAGGCCCTGTTCTTGGTCAGCCAAGGCCTCCTGGTCAAGGTGCTGTCACATCTGTAACTCTACACCGATGGCTTCTGAACTGTGTGGCCGCTGATCTTGTTCAGCCTCTACACATGCACAGATGACTCCCACCTCCTGGAGAGCCTCTTCCCCAAAACATACATCGAAAGCTACTGTTCCTTTTATTAAAGAAAGTGTGATAATACCATTCAATCTGAGAAAAGGAGTAGTTTAGGTATCCAAAGAAATGGAGAAAAGTTACCAAAGGCAGGAAAGACTGAAAGAGTCTGATTTCCTTCACCACCACTTGTACATGGTCCTCTGCAGGCTGGTTCTGAGATGTGAGGGCGGGTCAGAGAGCTGTTCTCCCCACACACCATTTCCACACCCTCAGAGTGGAGCCAGGGAGAGTCAGGGGGAAGAGTGCAGGTGCTGAATTAAGTCAATTAATGTTAAGCAAAGTCTAGTGCCCAACAGCCTGGGTTTGAATCCTGAGTCTTCCACTTCCTTGATGTGGGCAACCAACAAGTTCTTCATCATTTCTGAAACTCACCTCCTTCCTGTGAGGAATGGAAATAGTTGTCCTATCTATCTCATAGCATGATTGGGAAGAAAAGATGAGATAATCCCTCTAACACGCTTAGCACAGTGCTTGGCACAGAAATGCTAGTCGTTACCTACACTGTTATTACGGCATGCTCTTTATTCTAGCAGCCAGTCCACAAAACCCAAGAAATATGCTTCTACTCTTTTTACTCTTTTTTACAGCTGTACCTAATCAGGATGGGCCACAGCATTCAGAGTTGGAAGCAACTTAACCAGATCTGCTAAAGTTTGCTAAGTGCTTTGACTCTATAAAAGACAGTGTAAATGTTAAGCATCAGTTCCAATTTGGACAAACACAAAGAGGGATGAAAATCATTTGAGCATAAAGGTATTGACTCAGGAAAAAGTTTAAAAGCCTTACATGAGCTGTGATATTATACATATGTCTTCTCAGTGCTTACGATTTCTGAGTGTGTGTTTGTAATATGAGAGTGGCTAATCTACTTTGTTTATAAATGGAGCCTCATTGCAGTTGATCCTTCCCAGGTTGTAAGAATATCTGGTTGGTCCTCAAAAAGAAAAGAAGCCTTTGGGTCAATTACAGTCAAATTATTCTGATGGGTGCTATATGACGTAAGGTTGCTATAAACACAGAGAGCTAGGAAAAAGCAAGAAATGTGCCAAAGAGAAAAAAGAGTTACTCAGCCAAATATGATACCAGTGTCTTCCAGAAATTTGTATTGTACCTAGCCAGTTTGGTCCTCACTAGGGCACTAGGGAAGAGAAAACTTAATCCTCTCCTTGAGTAGGTCCCATTCTCTCTTGCAGTTTTGAAGGAAGAATGAAGCACCTTTCTATATAAAAAGGAAAAAAACAGGTGGCATCTCGACTCCTTTCCTATCTCATTCTTCATCCATATTCCCATTTGCACTTCACCATAGATGTTTAGCACATATCCGGACCTCTCATTCAATTCACATTTACACAGTGTGAGTCAGCCATTGGCTACACACGGAAAGAACCTGAAATAGCGACTGCAATCTGTGTCTGCAGATTTCTCCCACTCTCTCCCTGCCACACGCCTTCTCTCTCGGCCTCTGTCTGGCTTGGAGCCAAGTTCCTGCTCTGTCTTCATGAGCTGTTGTTGGCTTCGGTCGCCCCTCTCTGCATTGCAGCTTAGCTTGCCCTATCTTCTATGTCTACTGCTTCTCTCAGATCTGTCTCACACACCTGTACTCTCCTGCTCTGTTTCTTCATCCCTGTTCAGTGAACTTGATCTCACTCCCCAGAAATTAGCCTTTTTCACATGGCCATTGAGAAGTACTTGTGAGCCGGCCCCTGGGCAGCTAATGCTTGATTCACAGGACCATACTTATGTCCGATTCCAGCTTCGCAGGGGCAGCCACAGGCCAGCTTAGCCCTTGTAACTCAGGACCTTTCAAAGTCCTTCACAGAAGCATTACATGAAAATCCTGTGATCATCTTTGAATCTTCCAGTATCTGCACTAACATTCATTCATGGAAGGGTGTAAATTTTTTTTTTGAGGTGTAAGAATTATGAATTTATTCAAGGCACTGACAAATATACCTACATTAACTTCAGTCCTGAGAGTTAGTTCAATTAAACCTTCTTAATGAACTCAGAAAACAGTAATGACTGTTATTCTGACTCAGGGATGTTGACCCCACTTGCACTTCCTGTGAAAAGTGGGGCATCTGTGCAGATC
>PISX010030465.1:0-18695 GCA_004024625.1 Mellivora capensis | reverse complement strand
TTCCACTGTATATTTTTTCCTGCTTTGTCGAAAATTATTTGACCATAGAGTTGAGGGTCCATATCTGGGCTCTCTACTCTGTTCCATTGGTCTATGTGTCTGTTTTGATGCCAGTACCATGCTGTCTTGGTGATCACAGCTTTGTAGTAAAGTTTGAAATCGGGTAATGAGATGCCACCAGTTTTGTTTTTGTTTTTCAGCATATCCTTAGCAATTCGGGGTCTCTTCTGATTCCATACAAATTTTAGGATTATTTGTTCCAGCTCTTTGGAATACCCAACTTTTGTATCAGCATGGACAGGACTGGAAAAGATTATACTGAGTGAAATAAGTCAGGCAGGGAGCGTCAATTATCATATGGTTTCACTTACTTGGGGAGCATAAGGAATAACACGGAGGACATTGGGAGACAGAGAGGAGAGGTGAATTGGGGGAAATCGGAGGGGGAGACAAACCATGAGAGACTGTGCACTCTGAAAAACAAACTGAGGGTTTTGGAGGGGAGGGGAGTTGGGGTGCCGGGTGAGCCTGCTGATGGGTATTATCATAGGGCACATATGGCATGGAGCACTGGGTGTGGTGAGTAAACAATGAATTTTGGAACACTGAAAAAAAATTAAATAAATAAATAAATCTATCTCAAGGTAAAAAAAAAAAAAAGCCTCTTCTTAAAAGTAGGGGTAATTTGGAGAGCAAAAAAAAACAACATTGGGTAAAAATTGATGCAGATCATTTAATACTGAAATCTCAAGGCAGAAAAAATGAATTCTTCGGGTATCTGTGCAAAAAGGTCAAGTGATTATTATAATGAGATTATAAGAATCAGGCTGGCTTTTTATCTCTGCCCAGGTGCATTAAGGCACAGGTTGTTCAACCTCAGCACTACTGATATTCCAGGTTAGGTATTTGTTATGGGAGAGCCACACCGTGCCTGTACCTACCAGATTCCATAGTACACTGACCTCTATCCAAAAATGACTGCAGATGCCTTATGTCTTTGCCATGATCTGAATGTTTGTGTCCTTCCAAATTGCATGGGGTTCAACGCTAACTTCCAAGGTGTTGGTATTAGGAGGTGATCAGGCCATGAGGTTGGAGCCCTTGTGATAAGGATTAATGCCTTCATAAAAGAAGCCAAAAAAAATTCTCTTGCCCCGTCCACATGTGAAGACACAGTGAGAAAGTGCCCTCTATGTACCAGAAAACAGGTCCTCCTCAGACACCAAATGTGTCACTATCGTGACTTTATCCTCCCTAGCCTCTAGAACTGAGGTTGAGAACTGTTGCCGTGAAGCTACCCAATTTAAGATATGTTGTTATAGCAGGCTGAACAGACGAAGACAACCCCTGTGGTGGAGGCTGGGGCCAAAACTGTCCTCTAGTTCAGAACTACTAAGATGGAGTAACAAAGTATTAGGGAAAGTGTGACTAGGAGTGCTCTGCTAGGATGATATACAATCCAAAAAAAAAATGAAAAAAAGAACCATAGGAAGTCATTCTTGAGTAAATTGAGTCATTCTTAAAAACAGAGCTGGAGGGGAGTGGGGTGGAAGGGATGGGGTGGCTGGGTAATGGACATTGGGGAGGGTATGTGCTATGGTGAGTGCTGTGAAGTGTGTAAGCCTGATGATTCACAGACCTGTACCCCTGAAACAAATAATACATTATATGTTACTAAAACAAAACAAAACAAAACAAAAAAACCAACCTGAACTCCACAATAGAATGTGGGAGAGCATGTCATAGTCAAGTCTGATGGCTTATAATTATTGACTGTATTCTAATAATAAGGATTAAATCTAAACAACCGTGGGATATATGATCATGGAAGATGATAAAAGCTATACAATGGGAGAAACTAAAATAAAACTTTAATTAGTAAAAACTATGAGATAGTAACATAAAATAAATTGACAAATGTATGTAATTTCCTCATATTTCTTAAAGGAAGTTCAACAATCGGTTCCTGTAATGGATAAATAAATCCATAAATGTAATGGATAAATGGATAAATAAGCCAATGAGATAAATTTATTAAAATGGAAGAAATAAAATCTGTTGAAGAGGGCAGAAGTACAATTGTTGATTTTCTCATCTTTCAAAATAGGGCAATAATAGATGCACCTACAGGGGTTATGCAAGAAGATCAAGGGTTAGGTGCTATAGATAAAAGATATCCAATAGAAGAGTAAAAACAGACAATGAACCTTAAAAACATAGTCACATACGAACTCACACATTCACTCTGCCTGCCACACAGAAAACAAAATAGAAAAAAAGGAAATCCAACTAAAAAAAAAGTATAGGAAACATTCTGAATAGCAAATAAGATGATATTTAAAACCTAATACTAATTATCCCCATTTTATCAGGAATTTGAAATGGAGGATAAACTCACCTTTTGAAACAAAGATCCATACCTGATTGCATAAATTAAAACAAGCTATGCATTTTGTACAAATGACACAATTAAGACCAAGTGTCTCAGATTATAGGTAAAAGTGTAAAATGTTAACTCAAGCAAGTAATAATAAAAAGAACATTGAAATTTCAACAAAAATAATAGCCTTGAATTTTTGGTAGTTAGGTAATAATTAAACATATATAAGAAATAAAAAAGGGTTTGTTCTCTGAAATAAAAAGTTTCAAACATTAAAATAAATAATAATAATAACAGCAAAAATAATGTTGAACTCACAGCAAATAATGTTACATAAATCAAAGAGGGACACTGCATTTATAAATCAATAAAGATAGGGAGATTTGACCTCTCTACAATACTAAGTCTTTCTTAAGAAAGCAAGATGTCACAAAATATATTTAAACTTCTTTTAGCATTCTTTGAAGAGTGTTTATCTTTTTATATTAGTAAGAGGAAAACTGGATTTTTTAATTACATAAATCCTATGGTACAGCAATCCAACATTGGATTCTGTCTTACAGAAGTCAGTCTCCATTATGTGAGGATTCGTATGTAACTTCAACTGCCACAGATGGGTTTTAATACTGCAAGTGAAATGCACATGTGTCCACAAGTGGATGGCTGCATAAACTATGATATATCCAACAAGAAGCTACAAGGAACTACTAAAAAAAATGAGTTGTGTAAAATCTATCAGCAGATTTATATGTAGTGGATAGTTCTTAAACACAGATGCAATACAATACCCTTATTCTTTTTTTTTTTAAGATTTTATTTACAATACCCTTATTCTATACATGCTTGTTTCTGCTTGGTTAATCATAGAGCAACTTGTGGAATATGTACATCAACTGTTAATAGTGCTTATTTCTGATAGAGATTTTACAGGTTTGGTAAAATGATTTTAATTTTTTCTGAAAGAATCTCTTAACTCTTTGATTTTTTTTGTATAAAGAGAGTATTACTCTGGCAATTTAAAATATTAAGTCTTAAGACTTCAAAAAGCAAATTAAGGGGGAGCTTGGGTGGCTCAGTGGGTTAAGCGTCTGCCTTCAGCTCAGGTCATGATATCAGGGTCCTGGGATTGAGCCCCGCATCAGGCTCTCTGCTCAGCAGGGAAGCTTGCTTCCCCCTCTCTCTGCCTGTCTCTCTGCCTACTTGTGATCTTTCTCTCTGTCAAATAGATAAATAAAATCTTAAGAAAAAAAAAGCAAATTAAAAAAAAAAAAACGGTTCCCCGAAAGATCTATATATTGTTACTGTGAACATAGAGACACATAGTGTTATTAGAGATCAGGAAGTGGTAACTTGCTGTTGCAGTTCTGTGTGGGCGTTTTCTGTCTTCCAGGTTAGGCTAGGCAAATTTTGTGTATGAAGAACCAGACTGTAAACACCTTATACTTGACAAGCCATGTGGAGTCTGTCACAACTGCTCAACTCTCTAGTCTGAAAGCAACCCAAGACACTGAGTAAACAAACAACAGTGGCATGTTCTCATCCATTTTATGGTGGACACTGAAAGCTAAATTTCATATAATTTCTAATGTGCCACAAAATATTCTTTTGATATTTTTTCTACTATTTAAACATGTAAAGATCATCCTTATCTCCTGGGCTTCCACAAGATGAACTCTGGGTCATAGTTTCCAACCCTTGTAGGGAGTACAAGTAGAAATAGAAATCTGCCTGGTGGAATTGGGTCCTGTTGTCCAAGCCAATGCCTTTGGGACCCAGGGGAGCTGGCACAGAAATTACACAAGATTGGAGGTTATCCCTCCTACATGATAAGTCCCCATGTTCTTTCTGTATGAAATGCACTTGATTACCTTATCAGCTCTAATTCTATACTTAGTCTCATTGTTTGCCAGGAAAAAAAAAAAAAAATCTCCAATCCAAAGAGAGAGAAATGCATTAGGCTATGCTATCTCTCACTGTGTGGAATTGTGAAAATGACTTTCTCCAAACAACTACACTCAGAAAATGGAAATTGTAATGGGTTAGAAGAGAGGAGGGAAGCCCCCTTTTAGATAATAGATCACCCCTGAGAAAGGCTGTGTGGGCTGTAGGGTGAGTGCTGCCTGCAAGGAGAGACAGTGGGTGAGGTACAGGACAAGGGAGGTGGTGTGATCCCTTGGCTGTCAAAGCAAATGAGATAAAACAACATATTCAATTGTTTGCCTCACACTGCATCCTAATTTTGCCAGTAAGATTAAGACTGAAGAAAACAAAGGTATTTGAGGGAAGGAAAGGTAAAAGGCACAAATAATTTTCCATTTTTATTCAAATTTATGCCAAGGAATTATGCAGATATATGTCTCTCAGTCAGAGAACGAAAAAATGCATCATGCATTGAGAATGTGGGGCAGTCAGTTATGACTTAGAGGTAAACCAGGATTTCATGGGGTGGGAATGTTGGACAACTTCAAATAAACTTAAGGAGGAATGTGTTCATGTTAATGAAGAAGCCTCATTTTTTGCAAGACTGCTTGAAATCTGAAATATTTTCATATGCCTTGTTCACTTCCTAAGGAAGGTAGAATATACCTTACTGCAAGATATATTTGAAAACAAGATGTGTGTGTGTGTGTGTGTGTGTGTGTGTGTGTGTCTAAAACCTCTTAGGTTTAATCCCCACAAAACACATTTTAGAAAATACTGCTTTAGTTATAATCTTCTACAACAAAATTTATCCTAAGACAATAAAAAAAATCACCAGGTATACATAAACTATGTAATATACAAAGAGAAACAAAATTTAAAATATGCATAAATGGAGGCGCCTTGCTGGCTCAGTAGGTAGAGCGTGCGACTCCTGATTTCAATGTCATGAGTTCAAGCTCCACGTGGGGCAGAGAGATTACTTTGAAAAATGACAATAAAATATGCATTTATGTGCACTTGTATGCACCTAAACTGCCTTCCTGTGGCACAAACTGTGGGATATAGTCACACAAACACTTTCTACTTCTTCTTAACACTTCTACTTCTAACACTTCTACTTGCTTCTTAAAAGCAAAGGCTTCAAGTTATCAAAGAGATTTCCACATTTTAAAAGTTTATTTACTCTTAATAGCTCAGAATGTACTTTCTAATAGAAACTAACAAAAATGGTGGCTTAGTTTTCCAGACAAATTTACTAACTTTTTTAAACAAAGTTGAGGGGCACCTGGGTGGCTCAGTGGGTTAAAGCCTCTGCCTTCAGCTCAGGTCATGATCCCAGGGTCCTGGGATGAAGCCCTACATCGGGCTCTCTGCTTGGCAGGAAGCCTGCTTCCCCCTCTCTCTCTGCCTGCCTCTCTGCCTCAGAGATCTTGTGATCTCTGTCTGTGAAATAAATAAATAAAATCTTTAAATAAATAAATAAAGTTGAAATAAAACCACTAATGGTACAGTAAAAGTTTAAAAAAAATCAATAACCAGTCATTAAATTAAACAGAAATGTAGATTTTAAAAACAGTATTATGAACATAGTCCATTAAATTTAATGCTTCTGAAAACAATGAAAAGATATAATAGTTTAAGAAAATTAAAAATGAGATTTTTGAAATACATACTCCCAGACTATGTTGTTTGTCTACACATATATTTATCAGAAAGAGATTTTTGCCCTAATAATATTCCCTTTAACTCTTTTTAAGTATAACAAACACATAGGAAACATATACAGAACAAACATTCATCTCAGTGAATTATCACAAGGTGAACACCCTGGCAACCACCACTCCAGGGAAGATGTAATATCTTACCCCAAACCCCCCAAATCATCTCACAGTCACTACGCCCCTCTTCTCCCCACATATAACATGATCCTGACTTTTAACATGATGGCTGCTTTTGCAAGCTTTTGAAACGTATGCAAAGGGAAAATATAGTACCCCTTCTTCTAGATACCCCTTCTTCTAGATACGGCTTCTTCAATCAATATTATGTTTATGATATTTACCTGCAGAATTATGTCTTCCCTCATTTGTTTTCCTTTATGGATGAATGGTTACCACTATATGAATATACCACGCCGTTTAACTCTCTATTCTATTTTTGTGTTCAGGTTTTGGACCTTTTACATGGATTTCTGGTTGTTGAAATCCTAGCAGAGTAATAGCTGAGTCATTGGGACAACGTACATTCAAATTTAGTAGACAATGCCACAGTTTTGCAAAGTGGTTATTCCCATTCACATTTCTGTCAGCATTTCCATTGTTGTGTGTATTTATGAACATATTGAATTTAGTACTCTCAGTGTGTTGAATTCAGCCATTCTGATATATGTGTCATTATGTTTTAATTTACATTTCTGTAATCACCTTATTCTATATTTATTGAACACTGTGTATCCTCTTTTCTGTCCAAGATGCTTGCCTGTAATTTTACTAGGCCATCTATCTCTTTTTATTTTCTTTGAATAATTCTTAATATAGTTTGGAAATAAGCCCCATTCATTTTTCAGTCTATTCTTTAATTTAATATTTTGGTGAGTTGGGCAAGGTAAGCTAGGCTTATGCTACAGGAACACATAATCTTCAATGATCAGCAGACGCACACATGAATGTGAAGATTTGCTTCAGCTCATTGGATTTGGGGACAGCTACTTTACTCCACATAGTTCTACCATTTCAAATGTTGCTAGTTGCCACAGCAGGAAAAAAGAAAGAAAAAAGGTCACATCAGAAATGATACACCTTATTTTTGTTCACATAACAACATGTCAGTTCTAGTCAATTGATCATACCTAGCCTTGAAAAAGATTGGAAATGCACTTTATCAAATGCCCAGGAATATTGGTGAGAACTAATGTCTACCATGTCTGGACATTTTCCCTTATCAATAATACAAGCCTAATTTTTCTTTTCATTCCAGTTTGAGTTTATACTACACTTTAGTGAAGTACTTCCCCAAATTATTCACACCGTGGCACACAAGAAAAATAATATTTCTGTGGTAAAATGGGGTGACTACCAAAGATTTGACCAAATCTTTGACAGTGTCTAGTGACATCTATATGGTTTTGGGTGAAAAAAAATTGTTTCTTTTTTATATTAGTTTATAATTAGAAAAACAATGTCTTCAGTTATGTATTGTGTAATGAATTTCTCTAAAACATTCAAATTACAGCTTTTCAAAAATGTAACTGAAAAACTTGAACTGTTTTCTATAAACATGTCTTTTTTAATATCAGGTCTTGTACTTGAAATGCTAAGATGAAGCTCCTGGTCAAGGCTTTTACATGATGATATAGTCAAGTTTTTTATGTGGTTATCAATAAAACTTTATTCACAATAAGTTTGCTGAAAAAAAAATTACCATTTTGGAAATTTTATTTGAAGAATTATATATATTCTTTTTCTTTCACTATCAAGTTAATTTTAAAATCACTTGTGGAAATGAGAATGAATTCTGAAGCCCAATTCAACATTGTCAGCTCAACTATTCCAAATTACAGATGTAGATTTAATTTGTAAAATATTCATGCATTATTAGAACAATATTCTATAGCTAGCATAAACATCATAAAAGGGATATATCAACCACAAAAGGATAAAATTATCTGATATACGTAAAAACAGAAATTCAGAGATTGGGGCAAGCGCACCCACCAAGAGCCCCTTCCTACCTCCGTACATCAACCTGGGACTGCACGCATGAACCCCTAGGTGCCAGAGACACCACTCCTCCTCACAGCAGGCAAACCCTTGTCCTGATGGGCAGCAGCATACTCTGCAGCTGACAGCTAAAGAAGTTGTCAAGGTGATTGACACACCAGTGTGTGGCAGTGAAGTCCTTAGTGCCCGTCACCTGCAGAAAACTTGGGTGTATCACAGTCCTGTTCTGAGGAGCTCTGGGGGAGTTCCTTCCAATGGCAAAGGCACCTAGCAGGGAGATGTGTTTGGCTAAGCTCCATATTGCTGAGCTCTCTGCCTCTTTTCACAATATTCTGGGCACTAATTAGCTAGACCCAAATAGGAGGTCATAATGACATTTGCTCAATTTAACACAAGAGAAAACTGGGGCACAGAAAGATCAAATGTCTTATGCACAGCGACACAGAGTGCTAAGTGGGAGGTTAGGATTTGAAACCAGGGAATTTGCTCTATAGTTGCCGCTCCAAGCATTAGAGATGGACATTGATTTTTCTCAAGGTGAAACAAAAATGGCGCAGTGGCAAAGAATGGATATGTTGTGTTGATATTAACCATCTACAGTGTGTGACCTGTTATCTACAGATAAGAAACACCTGCAGATTTGCACTAAGATAATGGCCTTTTGCAATTCATCATGACTCTGGCTTTTTCTCACTTAACAAAATGAGCTTAGAACTAGTTTGCCTGTAAATTTAACATGTTAGAATATAGGATGAAAACTGTGATGATTATAGCGGAAATTTGTACAGTTTTTTTAAATTTCTCAGTGTTTTGATGTGGTATTAATTCTATCAATAAAATTGTGGATTTTTTTCAGGTGAAACACATAGAATTTCCAGAATTGATCATACATTAAATTAGAGCTTAAGTGGGTACATTACTTAGCAACACAATTTCCCTATTCTCTCGTAACAATACAGAAAAGTTCTACAGTGAGGAAATCACAAATTACTTAAATTAACACCATTCTGAAGATTATTATTCAAGCATACTCTCAGTTTATTGTCTTATACAAAATTTGATTAGCTAATAGGACTATTATTGTAGATTTCTAATAAAGAATATTAATTGCCAAAAAAAGAATATAATTACATTATTGTATCTAAACTGACATACTGAAATTAGTAAAAATAAATCCGGTTAACTTTTCTGACACCTAGATCTTTAGAAATCAGAAAATGGCATTATCATTTTTTTAAGACTTTATTTATTTGAGAGAGAGAGAGGGAGCATGAGCAAGGGGGAGGGGCGGCGGAGAGGGAAAAGCAGGCTCCCTGCTGAGCAAGGAGCTCCAGGTGGGGCTTGATCCATGGACCCTTAGGTCATGACCTGAGTAGAAGGCAGCCGCTTAAACTGACTGAGCCACTCAGGCACCTTTGCATTATCTTTCAAACTGTAACAGATTTAATGACATTTTAATTTTAATTGAAAACCTCAAGACTAGGGTACCTGGGTGTCTCAGACAGTTGAGCGTCTGACTCTTGGTTTCGGCTCAGGTCTTGATCTCAGGATCTTGATATCAAGCCCCAGGTTGGGGTTCCATGTTCAGCAGGGAGTCTGCTTGAGATTCACTCTCCTCTCCCTTGACTCCTCCCACCCACTCGTTCTCTCTCTCTCTCTAAAATAAAATAAATCTTTTTTTAAAAAGTAGGAGAATATTACATAAGGTAAGCATAGATTGAACTTCAACAAGTTCTAGCAACAAAGTATATTACAAATCTATTCTTGCCTTCTCCAATTTATTCATTTTGACATGATTTAGTTGCATGGATTGCAATTTGAAGGAAATAGAAAATAGTTTAGGTTATTTTGTTGTGTTTTCTGGGAGGTTATTTTATTCTTTTGGACTTGAGGTGCATGGAATTGGAGCCATCAGCTTGTGGCATGCTCTAATGCTTGCTTCCTATATTTTTCTTTTTAAATATATTTCTATGTGCTTTAATTTTCCTTCCTTTTATCCCCTTGTATATCATCCCTAATATTATCTCATCTTCCCCCAACCCATCATGTCACCATACTTTTTGTGACTGCAGTTTTTTAGAATGATTTGGGGTTATTCAACTCTTTGTGTTACTTCAAATTTTTCACTAAAAATACTTCTGACTCCTCCATCCTGCTTCTTATAAGTAGAGAAGTGTTTTGTTTTTTTTTTCTTTTCACTGTGGCAAAGTATTCCATCCTTTGTGGCACCACATCTTACTTTCCCTGTCCCTGCCGCTGGTCATTGAGATTGTTCCCCACTCTGATTTTACTAGCAATGCCGGTCAAGTGCTTCACGGTATGTACACTGTTTTTTCTCAGAAGTACATCTCGAGAAAGAGTTAATGAGTGGTAACACACGCACATACACAAATCCACTACAGATTGCTGTGCAGAATGGTTAAACCTACTTATATTTCAGAAGCAGGAAGAGATGTAGCTTTCCACACTGATACCTGACCTTAATTTTGATGGCAAAATATTTGCATGTCATTATTGCTTTTTAATTTGATAATTTTCCTCACTGTTGAGATTGAATAATCTTTACTTTTTAGGTATTCGTGTTTCTTTCTGTGAATGTAATTATCTAGTACATCTTTTCTCAGCTAATTAGAGATTTTCCTCTCTTATTATGTCTAAACTAAAAGAATGTCTTGTGAATTTAAGATTTCTTATAAATTATTAAGAACAGCTTTTAGTTGTATGTTGCTTCATCTCCAAGCCTGTGATCTATCTGTTAATTTCATCCATGCTATTTGTATAACAGAAACATTTCCTTGTATTATATTCAAAACCCACAAATTTTGCCTCTATATTTTATTTTTTATTTTTTATTTTATTTATTTTTATTTTATTTTTCAATGTTTTGTTGTGATGAAGGATCTATAAAGGGCCCAAATTTTGAGTGTACAGCTTGACAAATGTTTAGTGAACCTCTATGTATACACCCTTGTAAATGTCACTGACATCAAGATAAAGATTTCTGGCATCCCAGAAGCTTCCCTTGTGTCTTTTCCCAGCCAAAACCTGCTCTTCACCCACACCCAGACAGCAGCCACCGTTCAAGCAGACATGAGTTTTGTTTGTTCTTCAACTTCATATAACTGGAATCATAGCTTATGCACTCTTGTTGTCTAGTTTTCTTTCCCCAATATTATGTCAGTGAGATTCATGCCGGCTGTTGCAGGTAGCCATTTACTTTGTACTACTTTGTAGTTCTTTGTAGCTGTGTGGTTCTTCGTTGTGTAAATAGAGCATATCGTATTTATCCATTCCACTACTGAAAGGGATTTGGGTTTTTTCCAGTTTGGGACTGTTATAAATAAGCTGTTACATATTGTACAAAGAATTTCACAAACATATTTTATACATAAATCTTTGAGTGGATGTGGGTACTTGTCTCTCTTGAATGCATTTATATAACACACATGTAAGTACACATAAAATTTCTGGGTCCAGGGTTGTATAAATATTTATTAGGAATATTATTGCAAATTTAGTTTCCCCAGTGATTGTCCCAATTTACACTCCAAATTGCTCTACGGTTCTAATTGCACCACATCTTTGCCAAGATTTTGTATTGTTGGTCCGCTTAATTATAGGCATTTTCATGAGTGTGTAGCAGAATCACATTTGTGCTTATTCTCTTTTTTCTCAATATTGAACTTCATTTCTCTGGCTTTTTTATCAATTGTTTAGAGGGGAATATGGCCAGGAGTACCACAATACTAAAGTTATTGCCTATGGACTGTCAATGTGGATGAATTTCCTGCTTCAGAACATCATTTAAGAAAATTTTCTAATCACATATAATAATCTTTGTCAACTTCATTTTCAGCATTTCTGTGTATGTAAAATTGCTTCATTTTAATGTATTACTTGATGAATTACATTACCAGATTTCCAGTGCTGAAACTTTGACATCTAACTAGAATAAAATGAACTTTATTATGCTGTGAATGTGTTGCTCCATTCTGTTTCCTTGGAGTCCTGTTTACTTAGAATGTTTATATCGTTATCCATATGTGATCTTGGCTTCCTGATCTACTTTAATGTGCTGTCTTTGAGGGGCATTAATACGAGGCTATGTTTGCTTCATAGAATAAATTGGAATTTTTTTTCTGTTTTTCTCCTTGGGGACTGGTCAAATAATATTGATGAGATCTCATTCCAAGCAAGATAGAATTCTCTTGCCTCTCTGCAGCCTGGTGTTTGTTTGTTTGTTTGTTTGTTTTTGGTTTTGTTGTTGTTGTTTTTGTTTGTGTGGTTTTTTTTTTTTCCAGAAAGTAACAATGCTACAAGCAATTCCCATTTCCTTTGTGGCATTTGGCTTATGTTTTCTTAAAGGCAATGAAGTAAAATGGCTGAAAGTGTGCACTCTGGTGCAGAAGCCCATGGTTTAGAATCTTGGTTCTATCCCTTACAGGCTATGACCTTAGGCAAATCTCTTGTCCTTCTCTGCCTCCATGACTTCAGTGGAGAATAGCAATGATAGAAGTTCTGA
This sequence comes from Mellivora capensis, assembly GCA_004024625.1. Classification (NCBI taxonomy): domain Eukaryota; kingdom Metazoa; phylum Chordata; class Mammalia; order Carnivora; family Mustelidae; genus Mellivora; species Mellivora capensis. Next base: position 6,151 of record PISX010030465.1, on the reverse strand, counting down.
TAGTGCCTACATAAGGTTGTTGGGAAGATTAAAATAACTAGCTATGTAAAACTCTTAGAACAGTGTGTGGCACAAAATACAGATTTTAGTTCTATTATTTCAATACTTGTAGGGACAATTTGGGCAATTTACATGTTTGTGCAAAATATATTTCATCAAATTAAAATCAGAAATATGGACAGAACCATTTCTTTACACGCTTAATTTTTTTAACTTTCATTATTTCCTCATTATCATTTTTTTTCTATTGATGTAGTCCTCTCTCTTCCTTGATTGATTTTGCTAACAAGTTGTGATGCTGTTTTTTTTTTCCCAAAGAACCAGCACAAGATTTATTCATTATTTCTAAAGATTTTTGTTTTATTTATTATTTCCTGCTTTTATTTTTATTTGCTTCTTCCTTTGGTTTCGTTAGGTTAATTTTATTTTTTTCTAAATTCTTATGCTGAATGCTTAATTTTTTTCCTTTCATTTTTCTTGATTATTTAGTTATAGTTTTTTTTATTCCATGTCTGTGTCAAAGATTCAAATATGTAATCTTTTCATTATTTTTCTTTTTTAGATATTTAGCAATTTTGGGTGTAAATTTCCTCTTTTACCAAATAATTCTCTATGGGAAGTTTTTATCTGTTGATTTTTGTTTTTTCTGCTCTTTTAATTTTCTTTTAATATGTGTTCCCTTATTCTCCAGGTCTCTTGTGAATAGAATAATTTTTATTGAATTTTGATCAGAAAGTGTTCAAATATCATCTCCCACTCTATAACTTGCTTTTTACTTTTTCTAGTGATGTCTTTTCATGAGCAGAGTTCACAAATTTAATATAGGGAAAATTTGTCAAGTGATTTACTTATTATCACTTTCTAAGTATTACTTTTTTTATTTTTACTAGTCAGAGTTCATACAGATTCAACCTACATTTTTTCCAAAGTTTTCATTTTGCTTTTTACATTTACTTCCTTAATCTACTGAAATCCATTTTTTAATATGACATGAGATCTAATTTCAGTTTTCCTCATTTCCAATCTATTTTCATAACACTGTTTATTCAATTTTCCCTCTTCTACAATTCTACTTTTCATATCTATTGTGTCCATATGATTTGTCAGCTTATCTCAAGTCCAATACCACATATAACTAATTACCATATCTTTATAAAGGTTTTGTGATCAGTAGGGCAATTTCCTACAACCATCTTTAGAAATAGTTTGTCAAATTTCATTTACATATTCTATTGAAATTTTAACCCCACTGAAATTTTTATTTGAATTGTATTCAACTGATCAACTTGGGAAAAATCAACATTGTTTTAACCTAAGCCACAACACATTTCTCCATTTATTTTCTTGACAATGTTACAGAAACAGTTACATTTTTTTTTTCCATGCAGGATTCACATCTCTTTTGCTAGACTTAAATCTAAGTGATTTCTATATTAGTTTCAAATGGCATTTCATTTTAACAACTTAATTTCTGCTATATAGAAATGCAATAAATTTTTATACATTGACATTATATTCAGATATGTTAATGAAATCTCTTATTTCTTCTAACAATTTGAAAGTGTAACTTCTTAGTTTTATATGTAAATAATAGAACATCTGTGAATAGTTACATTTTTGTTCCTTCCTTTTTAATCTTCATATTTTTTATCTTATTTTCTTGTTTTACAGTAGTAATAGTAATCTTATATTATTCCTATATTATTCCTAAAACGCTTTTAAAAAATATTTTACCATTCAAGATGTTTGCTTTTGGTTTATGTCAGATGTCTTTTGTCAGATAAAGGAAGTCTTACTATTTTGATAAGAATTTTTAACATAAGTGGATGTTGAATTTCATCAAAGGTTTTTCATACATGTATTAATATGGTCACAAGTCTTTTTCCTTTTGATATATTAATGTGATAGAAGATATTTCTGGACACTTATGCCTTCCTAGGATAAATTCAATTTGTCATGATATGTTCTTTTTCTGTTATAAATTTTTTTTAAAGATTTTACTTATTCATTTGACAGAGAGAGAGCACAAGAAGGGGGAGGGGCGGAAGGAGAGGGAAAAGCAGGGAGCCAGACAGGGAACTGGATCCCAAAATCCTGGGATCATGACCTAAGCCAAAGGCATACGCTTAAGTGAGCCACCCAGGTACCCTTCTGTTATAGATTTCATTCACTAACTTTGCTTAGGAATTTTGCATCTCTAATGAGTTAGGCTTAAAATTTTGTCTGATGTGGACATCAAGTTTCTATTTAATTCAATGTATGAATTAGGAGTTCTCTCTTTTCCTGTTCTTTTAGAATCATTTGTATAAGATTACAATACTCTATTCCTTAAGAATTTATGAAAATCAGCCTCTAAATCCATCTAGCTCAAGTATAAACCTTGGGGGAAAATTTTTTAACTAGAGTTAATTTCACGTATTCAGAATTTTTATTTATTTATTTATGTTTTTAAAGATTTTATTTTTTACTTGACAGAGAGAGATCACAAGTAGGCAGAGAGGCAGGCAGAGAGAGAGGAAGGGAAGCAGGCTCCCCGCCGAGCAGAGAGCCCGACGCGGGGCTCGATCCAAGGACCCCGGGATCATGACCCAAGCCGAAGGCAGAGGCTTTAACCCACTGAGCCACCCAGGTGCCCCAGAATTTTTATTTATTTTTAATAAATTATAGTAAATTACATTTCTGCCCATTTTATCCACCTAATCTTACTTCATTTGCTCAATATTTTTTTTCTAAAATTTTATAATTTTTTAAAAAATTTTTTTCTGAAGAACTAACTTTAGGTTGAGATTTCTTATGTCTTCTTTGGTTTCTATTTTATTTTCTACCATAACCTTTTTATATTCTTCTTCCACCTTTTAAAAATTTTATTCTATTATATCTTATATGTTATACAAACGTATATATGTTATATGTATATATATTATGTTATATATATGTAACATATATATATATAATTTTCATATCTATATATCAGAACAAAATTTTATATTTTGTTATATATATGTATACATACACATATATATGTATATATATACACATTTAAGTTCTACTCTCAGCAAATTTTAATTATACGATACAGTATTATCAACTGTTCTCACTATGTGATACATTCAATCCTCAGACCTTTTTCATCTTATAGTGGAAAGTTGTTCTGTCCTTTTTCTAAGGTCTTAGGTTGGCTGCTTAGCTTACTCATTTTTAACCTGTGTGTGACCTGTTTTTTTCACCAATGGTTTTTATTTTATTATTTTTTTAAGATTTTATTTATTTATTTGACAGACGGAGATCTCAAGTAGGCAGAGAAGCAAGCAGAGAGAGAGGAGGAAGCAGGCTCCCTGCTGAGCAGAGTGCTGGATGTAGGGCTCCATCCCAGGACTCTGGGATCATGACCTGAGCCCAAGGCAGAGGCTTTAACCCACTGAGCCACCCAGGTGCCCCACACCAATGATTTTTAAAAGTTTTCTCTTTACCTTTTGTTTTCTGCAGTTTCATCACAAATTATGTAAGCGGAAATTTCTTAGTGTTTATCCAGATTGGTAGATGTTTTGCTTTCTTAAAAGTCTATGGGTTTGTTACTTTATTTTATAAATTTCTCGGACATCATCTCTTCAAGTAGCTCCTTAACTCCACTTTTTTCTGTCCTCTTTTTCCAGAAATCCACTTAAAATAGGTTATACCTTCTCATTCTTTCCTTCCTATATCCTAAGATTTCTCATATTTTTTTTTCATCTCTTTGTCTCTCTGGGATGAATTCTAATTAATTACTTCAAGAAATACCTTCCAGTTCATTCATTCTGTGCTATATTTAACCTACATACTTTGAGTTATATCAACACTTTCTATTTCTAAAAGTTTTATTTGTTTCTCTTTCAGATGGATCAGGTTTTTTCTGGCGGTTTTTTGTTTGTTTGTTTTCATGCCACAGTTCATTTCTTGAAACATTTCATCCATAGCTATGCTGTCTTTTCTGTTTCAAGACTATTTACTCCAGGAGAGCCTATGTGAATTCTCCTGTTGTGACAGTTCATAATTCCTGGAGTCACAGGTTTTTCTGTCAGTGGTCAGGAGATGGTTTATAGATGACTCAGACCATCCAGTGTTGCAAATGAATAGTCAATTGCCAGATGCTAACTTTTTCTTTCCCTATCAACTTTTGTAAGATTTTTGTATCTTTAGGGTCAATAAATGTTATCAGAATATGTTCAGACACTTTCATGTTTTCATCATTCCTACCAGGAATTTGATTATTCCTTTCAGTCTATAGGTTCAATTTATCCTTAACTCAGAGGTGTTTTGGCTTTTTTTTTCTCTCTCTTTTTAGGCAGTACATATCATTTATCTGTTCTTTTCTTTCCTTTTTAAATTATTCACATGTTAGATTCCTGGACTTATCAACTAAATCTTTCATCTTTTCCTCATAATTGTTATCTTCTTGTCTTTACTCTGAATTTTGTGATAACTTATGGTCTTTAACTTCAAAGGCTTTTAATTCAGGTCTCAACAGTGACAATGGGTTCCTTCAACTCACCCACAAAATGGGTTTATTTGGGTAAACATAAGTAGTTTCTAACTCTAAAAACATTCTTCTGTGTAATACAATTGTATTTCCTTAAAATCTGGGCCAGGGGAGTCCCCAGATTTTTTCATTTGCCTATGAATCAATTCTATTATACCAAAACGTCCTATTTGTCTTTGCTGATAATCATTTTTACAGCTATTGGGCCACCTTAGATAAGATGAATTTTTCTTTCCCCAGTCAGCACAGGTGATAAAAAGCAAAGTTTCTGTAATACAGAACTAGGAGTGCTTTCTGCCAATGTACCTGGGAGAACCTCTCTTCTCCTCAGAACCTTGAGCTCTCCTGGCCTCAAGGACAGAAATGACTGACACTTCCCTCAGCAATTTCTGACTCTGAGTTATTGGGAAACCAAGTTCCCTGATGGTAAGTGCTACTCAGTCTGCCACCTTCCAAGGCTTTTGCCAGGTAAAGGATCAAAAGCTATGCACAGTCTGCTGGCATGAGACCACAGGGATAATTGCCTCCAGGCCTACCACTGCTCTATTTTTGCCTTCTTTTCAACTACTTTGTTCCTCACTTAGCTTTTATGGGAAAGAGAGGAATATTTGAGAACTGAAGTTATTCAACCACCTAAATGGTATTTTCCCCCCAGAAGCAGGTTAGTTGTTATTGTTATTGTTGTTCTTTCTCTATCAAAGATTTCCCATGGCCGTCAGGATTAGAATTACTTTAATGTCTCTGTCCTCTGCATACTGCTTCTCTGAGCACCTCAAGCCAAGGTTATTATAATCGCCACCATTTAGTACTTGTGGCCCTTTTGGCTTTTCTTTAAATGATTTCAGTCTTTCCAATCTCTTAGATTTCTATTTATGTCCTGTGGCAGATAGAATAGAATGAGAACCACACTACCCATGTCTTCTGAAAAAAATACACATATGAGAAAGAGAAAAATATTTTTCCCTTGCCATAAACATCAACTTGGATCTAAACTAGTAGTTGTTTAAGTACAGCATCCCTTCCTGATCAAAACTCTTCAAAGTGTAGGGATAGAGGGCACATACCTCAATATTATCAAAGCCATCTATGAAAATCCCACCACAAATATCATTCTCAATGGAGAAAAACTGAAAGCTTTTCTGTTAAGGTCAGGAACACGGCAGGGATGTCCATTATCACCACTGCTATTCAACATAGTACTAGAAGTCCTAGCCTCAGCAATCAGACAACAAAAAGAAATTAAAGGCATCCAAATTGGCAAAGAAGAAGTCAAACTATCGCTCTTTGCAGATGATATGATACTCTATGTGGAAAACCCAAAAGACTCCACTCCAAAACTGCTAGAACTTGTACAGGAATTTAGTAAAATGTCAGGATATAAAATCAATGCACAGAAATCAGTAGCATTTCTCTACACCAACAACAAGACAGAAGAGAGAGAAATTAAGGAGTCAATGCCATTTACAATTGCACCCAAAACTATAAGATACCTAGGAATAAACCTAACCAAAGAGGCTAAAAATCTATACTCAGAAAACTATAAAGTACTCATGAAAGAAATTGAGGAAGACACAAAGAAATGGAAAAATGTTCCATGCTCCTGGATTGGAAGAACAAATATTGTGAAAATGTCTA
>PISX010030464.1:0-18573 GCA_004024625.1 Mellivora capensis | reverse complement strand
GAAATTGAAGAGGACACAAAGAAATGGAAAAACATTCCTTGTTCATGGACTGGAAGAACAAATACTATTAAAATGTCTATACTATCCCAAGCAATCTACACATCCATTGCAATCCCTATCAAAATACCACAAGCATTTTTTCACAGAGTGAGAACAAACAATCCCAAAATTTGTGTGAACCCCAAAAAGCCAAAGCCATCTTGAAAAAGGAAAGCAAAGCTGGAGGCATCACAATTCCAGACTGCCAGTTGTATTACAAAGCTGTAATGATCAAGACAGTATGGTACTGGCATAAAAATAGACACGTAGATCAACAGAACAGAATAGAAAACCCAGAAATGGACCCACAACCATATGGTCAATTAATCTTCAACAAAGCAGGAAAGAATATCCAATGGAAAAAAGTCCATCTCTTCAACAAATGGTGTTGGGAAACTGGTCAGCAACATGCAAAAGAATGAAACTGGACCACTTTCTTATACTACACACAAAAATAAATTCAAAATGGATGAAGGATCTAACTATGAGACATGAAACCATTAAAATCCAAAAGCAGAACAAGGCAGTAACTTCCCTGACATCAACCGTTGCCAACTCCTTACTAGATTATCTCCTAAGGCAAGGGAAACAAGAGCAAAAATAAACTACTGAGATTTCATCAAAATAAAAAGCTTCTGCACAGCAAAAGAAAGAATCAACAAAAATAAAAGTCAACCTATGGAATAGGAGAAGATACCTGCAAATGACATATCTAATTAAGGGTCAGGATCCAAAATATATAAATATATACAGAGAGATCCAAATTATATAAATATATAAAACTCAATACCCCAAAAAACAAATAATCCATTAAAAATGGGCAAAAAAACATGAATAAACATTTTCTCAAGGAAGATAAACAGATGGCCAACAGAAACCTAAAAAGATGCTCAATGTCACTAATCATCAGGGAAATACAAGTCAAAACCACAATGAGATATCACCTCACAGCAGTCAGAATGGCTAAAATGAACAATACAGGAAATAACAGCTGTTGGCGAGGATGCAGAGAAAGGGGAGCCCTCTTACACTGTTGGTGGGAATGCAACTGGTGCAGCCACCCTGGAAAACAGTACATTGGTTCCTCAAAAAGTCAAATATAGAAGTACCCTATAATCTGGCAACTGCACAACTAGGTATTTACCCAAAGGATACAAAAATACTAATTCAAAGGGATACATACATCCCAGTGTTTATAGCAGCATTATCTACAAAAGCCAAATTAGGGAAAGAAGCCAAATGTTCCCTGACTGATAAATGGATAATGAAGATGTGAGAGATAGATGTGGGGGGGGGGGGGACGGGCGCACACGCACGCACACACACACACACACCACACACACAAATGGAATAGTATTCAGCCATAAAAAAAAGAATGAAATCTTGCCATTTGCAATGACATGGATGGAACTACAGAGAATAATTCTAAGCAAAGTCGCTCAGAAAAAAACAAATACTGTATGATTTCGCTCATGTGGAATTTAAGAAACAAAACAAAGGGGGAAAAAAAGAAAGAGGAAGGCAAACCAAAACATACTCTTAACTATAGAAAACAAACTTATGGTTACCATAGGGAAAGTAAGTGGGAAGATGGGTAGAATAGGTGATGGGGACTAAAGACTGCACTTGTTGTGATGAGCAGATACAGAGTGCTGAATCACTATATTTTACACCTGAAACTAATATTATATTTTATGTTAACCAACTGGAATTTAAATAAAAGCTTAAAAAATACCTTAAATGGGATCCATCAATATGGAAATGAACTAATACATTACAACCAAGTGTTTTATCCCAGAAATGCAAGGGTAGAGTCTGCATTTGAGAGTCAATCAACATAATTCAAAATATTGAGATCAAAAAACAGAAAAACCATATATTACCATCTCAATCAATGTAGAACCACATGACAAAAATCAACATCTATTCATGTTAAAAACTTTCAGTAAATGTTAAGTAGAAAGTAATTTCTTCAGTCTGATAAAAGGCATCTACAAAAAAGGTACATCTAACATGACAATTAATGGGAGGAAACTGAAATGACTGCCCATAAGATCAGGAATAAATTGAGAGCTGTATGCTGTCATCACTTCTATTCAACACTGCACTGTAAGTTCTAGCCAATGCAATTAGGCAAGAGAAATAAATAAGATATTAGGATTGGAAAGTAGGATTAAAAACTATCTTCATGAGGGCCTGGGTGACTCACACTCAGTTAAATATCTGCCTTCAGTTAGGTCATGATCCCAGGGTCCTGGAATTGAGCCCCAAGTAAGGGAACCTGCTTCTCCCTCTCCTCCCCACTCATGCTCTCTCTCACTATCTCTGCCTCTTTCTCTCTCAAATAAATAAAATCTTTAAAAATAAAAAATAAAATAAATAGAATTTTATTCAAAATGTCTTTATTAAAAAATGACACGTGGGGGTGCCTGGGTGGCTTGGTGGGTTAAAGCCTCTGCCTTTGGCTCGGGTCATTATCCCAGAGTCCTGGGATAGAGCCCCACATGGGGCTCTCTGCTCAGCGGGGAGCCTGCTTCCTCCTCTCTCTCTCTCTCTGCCTGCCTCTCTGCCTACTTGTGATCTTTATCTGTCAAGTAAATAAATAAAATCTTTAAAAAAAAGTTATAAAAAAGAATGACATGTGGAACACCCCCAAAAAATCTAAAAATCTAAATTTTTTAAAAGCAACTGGAACTGATAAATGAGTTTAGCAAGATTTCAGAACACTGCATCAATACACAAAAATTGCTGTATTTTTATACAAGAGTAATAATCAATAAGAACAAGAAACTAAAATTTAAAAAACATGACCAGAGGCAATAGCATCAAAAATATGAAATACTGGGACATCTGGTGGCTCAGTCGGTTAAACGTCTGCTTTTGGCTCAGGTCATGATCCCAAGGTCCTGGGATCAAGTCCCACATTCTTGCTCAGCAGGGAGCCTGCTTCTCCCTCTGCTAGACACTCCCCCTGCTTGTGCTCTCTTTCTCTGACAAACTAAAAAAAATAATAAATACATCCTTAAAAAAATATGAAATTTATTTTTTATATAGACTTAGGAATAAGTCTAAAGATGCAAAATACTTGACTACTGAAAACTACAAATATTGTTGAGAGAAATTAAATAATATCTAAATAAATGAGTGATATTTTGTTGGTGTGTTGGAAGACTCAATTTTTCTACCATGTTAATTTGCCCCAAACTGAGCTACAGAGTCACAGCAGTTCTATTCAAAATCCCAGCAGGGTGTTTTATAGAAAAGACAAGCTGATTTTAAATTCATATAAAAATGCAAAGGAACAATCTGAAAAAAAAGAACAAAATTAATAGGCTACTACTCCCAGATTTCAAGAATTATAAAGCTACTGCAAACCAAACAGCACAGCCTTTGCATAAAGATGAGAAAATAAATCAATAGAACAGAAAAGACTCCAGAAATGAACACATACATGGACAGCTAATTTTTGACAAAGATGCACAGCAGTGCTGTGAAGAAAGGATCATCTCTTCAACAACTGGACATCCATTTGCAAAAAAATAAATAAGCCTTGCTACATCTCACATACAAAAATTAACACAAAATGGCAGTTAGATCTAAATGTAAGAGCTAAAGCAATTAAGTATCTAGGAAAAAACATAGGAGAAAATCTTATGATCTTGCATGATGCAAAGATGTCTTAGACATGATACCAAAAGTACAGGGAACAAATGGATAAACTGGAATTCATCAAAATTAACAACTACTGCTCTCTAAAGATGCTGTTTAAAAAAAGAAAAAGATAAGCCATAGAGTAGGAGGAAATAATTTCCAAACATATATCTAATAAGGGACTTGTACCCACAATATCCAAAAAGAGACATCAGAGAAGACACCGAAGTAGGAACCTCTAAGGAAAAGTGCCTATGATATAGGAAATATCAACATCAATAGATATTTTGCCAAGGATTATTTTAATCCTATATTCTACTAACACTACACTAGAACAGATACCATATTTCTCAAATTTCAGACGAGAAAACTGAAAATCTAAATCATTTGTTCAAGGCCACATAAGCTGGATAATGTAGAGCAAAGATCAAGCTTGACAAATCTAGCTAGCATAAAAGTAAATAAATAAAAAGAGTACTTGGCTTCAAGGCCACCGGGTGATGCTGTCTCCCTCAGTGATACCTATTCCAAAGTAAACCTCAGAGTGCAGCTACTGGAGCTTTCTTAACACTGACTCATGCATACTGAAAACTTCTCAAAATTGGGAAATAGAGGAACAGAAGAAAATACATTTTGTCTTCTTTCTGGGTCTCTTCCTTATACTTTACATTGTAATAGCTTTCTTTACAGGTTTGAAAAGTCAAAATGACAATCCGTAAAAAAAAAAAAAAAAGAAGAAGAAGAACTGTATTTAGGTACCTAGGAGATAAAGCAATGTCACAATAACTCACACTACTATAAGTGATACCAAATTACTTTAGCGTTCAACTTGAAAGTGAGTGGGAAAACAAAAGGGGGCAAGGAAAACATTATAATTTGTTATTTAATAGTCACATGTTAAAAGTTGCGTGAAGTTGTTCAGATTCTGTTAAGACTCAGTGGAGGAAAGAAGAAAGATCACTTCTTCCCATCAACAAGTATGTACGAAAAGGTAATTCTACACCACTCTGAAGACGTTTATCTTATGTTTCTCAACTCTGGATGCACATTTGAGTCATTTGAGAGCTTAAAAATAATCCCAGTGTCTGGGCTTCATCCAAGACCAATCAAATTAGAATTTCTGAGGGTAAGACTCATGCATAAGTGTTGTTTAAAGCTTCCTTGGTGGGACGCCTGGGTGGCTCAGTTGGTTGGTCGACTGCCTTCGGCTCAGGTCATGATCCTGGAGACCTTGGATCGAGTCCCGCATCGGGCTCCCAGCTCCACGGGAGTCTGCTTCTCCCTCTGACCTTCTCCTCACTCATGCTCTCTCACTGCCTCTCTCTCAAATAAATAAATAAAATCTTAAAAAAAATAATAATAAAGCTTCCTTGGTGATTTCAATGAACAACCAAGGTTGAGAACCACTACTGTAAGTATGTGTACATATAACATACAAACATATATACATACATAAATATGTAAATTGTCATGTAACTGGTTAATCTCCCAAGAAAATAAGTGATACTTAGCAAGTGCTAACCAAGGAGAAGACTGCTGAGTGTACATACAAAGCATATGGAATTTAACCTGGGTAAGAACCATATGAGGACTGAGGGCAGTGAGAGGTAGTAAAAGGGTGGTAGAATCAATAGATTTGTGGTATGGAAGAAGTACTAAAATTAAATAGAGGGAATGAACTAGAAAGTTAGGAGGTGTCAGAGAGAGATGAATGCTTGAGATTAAGACTATGGAGGATCTTGCAGTTACTGGTTATGATAAAGTCAAAAATATGATCACAGGAATGAGTGGCTAAAGGAGAGGGAAGCAAGATAACAAAAGTACAATGACTGAAATGTCAGTATGTTGGAACAATCATCTACTTAATGAAATCATCGAAAATTAAAATATGGTGAGTCAGAAGAAAAGTGAGGCATGAGAAATGTGATGGAATCACCCAGAGGTCAACAAATGATTCCTGTGAGGTGACATTGGTTAGCCTATTAACATGAAATTGAAAGCTGGGGAGTCACCTCAAGGAAGAATTCCTGGAATTAGAAATGAGGAGCTAGGAAGACAGTTCCTACAAGAGCCATAAAATATAGAACAATAACCTTAATAAAGCTGTCTAGTACAAAGTCATGACCAACATGTACAGCACAGCAGTGACTACATCTGGGGAAGAGAGGTCCTGCTGAAGGCCCAGTGGAGGGATCAGAGAAGTTTCACAGAGGTTTAGAAGATGTGCTGTGTGAGCTTAGTGTTCAAAAATGCATAAGAACAAAAGGACCTTCAAGGCAGGGAGACACTACAACATAGGCGAAGCAGAGAGATGTGAAAAAAACATGAACCATTCTAAGAAATGCAACAGTTCAATGGGATAAGGGCAGAATAGGAATAAATACAAAATGAGTACGAATTAATGGGTACAAAAGAGAGTCAGGATAAATGACTTAACAGGTAGACCAAGGCCACAACTTTATTCTCTACGTAAATGATATAATGACAAATTAAACTGTTGCCCATAAATCCTTCATAAAAGTCTCTAATAGGGAAGAAAATTAACAGATTTCAGTTTAATCTCACATATCTTATTTTGAAGGAGGTACTAGAAAACAATTATATTATCCAATAGCCATTGCTTTATACAGATTAGCCAATTTGAGGATCAACTGTTTCAACATAAAAAATTTATGATCATAAATCCAAGATTAAAAATGTACCATGGAAATCTGTATACAACTGAGACTTTTTAAAACATATGAATAAAGCTCAAACATAAATGTATTAGTTATAGACTTCTTTATAACATATATAAACATATATATGAGACTATATGTAAATATAAATTGCTCTCCCACTCAAGAGAAAAATATTATAAATGAATGCATAAATAACAACAATATTGCTACATACAACTTTTATAAATGATGAAACTTATAACTGTGTATCACACTGGAAAAGATGTCTCACTAGGTAACTTGTTATATTTACTGTGTCCATTTTACTTTAAGAGTTATAATTTAATGGAAAAAACACTGCATTTGGGAGCCAAAGAACACATATTCAAGTGCTGGCACAGGCACATATGAGCTATTATTAAGCAAGTCACTTAACTTTTCTGTGTGTAAGTTAATTTACAAAACAACAATCAAAATCCACATCTCCTGATCTTTTAAGGTTTTTGTGAAGCACCAAATCTGACAGAGCTTTGTAAACCATAATGAGCGATAAAATTGTTTAGTTACAGACTTCTAAATATTATTAATATAGAACTAAAAGCCTTCAGGTCATCTGCTGCCCCTCCCTCCACCCCCCAATGAAGCACAATTAAAACCTGAGATGATAAATCTGATAGACTTTGATAGGCATGTCTCACCACCTCTCTTCATAACCTTACCTTCGAATGAGCAGGCCCTCTTTCTTTCAGAAGTTTATACTGGGGTTGGACTCTATTGAAACGGGCTAACTCATTTACCAGACACATTGGAGTTTTCTCTTTGGGGTTTGCCATTTTATCTTGGAGAGAAGCTGTAAATAAAAAGGCTTTAAAGTTTTTGTGAAGAATGACTTTAAAATGGAAGAAAATCTAGTTTTGACTTTTTTAGATCGACGTCAGATTGTAAATTTGGATTAAATTATTTTCATGAATTTTATATAAAAAATTCAAACCATCTAAAGTGTTCCATTACATGCAACAGAAATATGTATCACATTTTAAACAAATTAAGGTAACTTTTTCCCTAAGTACCTAAATTGCTCTCTATACATTTTTTGATAACAGCACACATACAGATTTTTAAATAATATGATTATAATCATTTTTAGTTTATCTTATAACTTTCCTTTCCTCTCAAAAAATTTTAGCATAAACACATAATTCTCCTGATTCTTATTACTATAAAACTATATTCTGTCTACCTTTTTTATCATTTGATCTTACTTTTTTTGCCTTCTAATTTTGAGGCAGCATATTAACTGAAAAAGCTCTAGACTTGGGAATGGAGTCTAAGCTTAAGTACTAGCTCTTCCAACTACTATTTTTAGTAACTTCCTTTTCTTTCTGTTTTGTTTTTTTTTTTTTCATAAAATTTTAAAATAAATAGAAAGGATAATTTAACAAATGTCCAAGTTCTTACCCCTTAGTAGTGAAATTAGTATTTTCCAAGTTTAAGTCTCATTAAAAAAAAAAAACAAAACAGTATTATATTCCAGTTAAGGTCCGTTTATCCTTTTCAGAAACCACCACTAAATGAATTTAGAATATATCCCTCTGGAATATTTTATAATACATTTACATGCATGTATATATATCCATGAAAATACAGTCTTGAGATATATATGATTTTGCAGTCACATTAATAGTAATAACATATAATTTTCACAACTTACTTTCTTCACTCTTAATTATGTTTTTGATATTATAACTTATATAGATCCACTGCGTTACTTTTAACTGCTGTATAATTTCCATCACAATACCACATCGGTTTTCTAATACACTCCCCTACTGACAGATATTTAAATTGTTTCAATTCTTTACCTTTATGAGTAAAAACATGCTGCCAAATGGCACTCAGAATGACTGTACCAAATTACCTTCTGCTGGCAGTATGAGAATTACCACTTCCCTTCAACCTTGAAAACAGTATGGTCAGGCATTTTAATTTTTGATAATTTGATGTCTGACAAATTGTATCCCTCTATTAGTTTTTGTTTTCCCCGCTATTATTTTAATTTGCATTCCCATTTTCCTAGTGAGTCTAATCACCTTCTCATGTTATTGATCATTTGGGTTTCTTCTTTGGGAACAACTCCTGTCTTTTTTTCTATTGATTATTTTATGTATAATATTTATCAATATCCTCTTTTACAGTCTGTGCTTGCTATTTAAGAAACCCTTCCCTAACCTGCAAGGTATTAATGATTTTTACTTAATTTAACTAAGTCTTCTATGCTTTATCCTTAAGGGTATGATAAATCTATCCTACTTAACTCACAGGTTGTTTTGAGGTTAAGATTTTTTAATATACGGTATTCTAAATTCTACCACAATTATTACAGCTTCAAAATATTTTCCTAATACTGTATTATTTTATCCTGTATTAGTCATTTATCTAATTTATAGACACATTAACTGCTTTTTAGTCTTCTTTCATCTCCTATTAAATCATACCAAGAAATATTTTAAAACCTTAGCATAAAACACACAAGTGGCTTACTTTCTGCTCAATTAAACTAGTCACAATGTGTGGAAAACACATTAAATAAATAGAAATAGCTGCATTTAGAAACTTTATGAACTTTCTATGGCAAATTTAATGAACAAAACAGTATTCTCTTAACTTTTTCATACTCTTTACAGGTTCAATAATTTAATATAACAATTTGATCACATTACAATTAAGAAATTATTTGATTAAAAAACTACATAAATACCTACTAAAGCACAAGTGAAAGAAAGGAGAACCTAAACAACCACCTGTAGGACCAATACAGTTGACAACTGATTCTACAATTAAACCACCCTAAGTGGCATTATAAAACAGACAGGAAAACTAGTAATTTTTACTTTTTGGAACAGCACAAAAAAGACAAGAGTGAGTCAAGAGAGGTTTGAGGAAATCTGCATCTTACTTATTCCACTGTAAATTTTATAAGTTGTACCATAAGTCAGTCATCATATAAAACACTAGGTGACTTGGGTTATAATCACTTTGGGTCCTTGCATACCATGGCATTAAATAACTCAAGTACAACAGAAGACACAGATACCTATGCCTATATCAAGAAGCAAAGAAAAATGTCAATTTGTTAAAAATGAGAAAATATTAAAGTCTGGTAAAAATCAGCTAATTTTGCATAACACTTAAATAGCATATATACTAGGGGACGCCTGGGTGGCTCAGTTGGTTAAGCCTCTGCCTTCCGCTCAGGTCATGATCCCAGCGTCCTGGGATCGAGTCCCACATCGGGCTCCTTGCTCGGCAGGGAGCCTGCTTCTCCCTCTGCCTCTGCATGCCACTCTGTCTGCCTGTGCTCGCTCTCTCTCTCTCTCTGACAAATAATTTTTTTTTTAAATAGCATATATACTACTGTATAATTTTTATAACTCAGCAATGGAATATATTCATCTGTTAAAATGCAAAAAATATTAGGAGCATATCAAACACAATGTGACAATTTTATAGTGAAAATTTTCATAGCACAGGTTTTTAATATATTAAAATGTGATTAAAATGATAAAGTATATATGTTGGCTAATTGAGTTTAAATTTTTAAAAAATGATGTTTATAGCCCTGTATACTTGCTTGGTAAGAAAACCCAATCTAAATCCTTTAAAGGAAAATGTCAACTAATAACATGGTGTTAAACGTATATCTCATTAACTTTGACTTTTCACTGCATAAAAATAACATAAATTCTATAAAACGTTTTAATATGTAGCTTAAGGTTTGGTGTGAAAGGTGTGCAAATACACACAGAATCTCATTTAGATAAAGCTTTATAACTAAAATTTAAAGGTTTAAATTTGGTACATTTTAAAATATTTAGTCCTAGTTGTAATTTATTCTACAGAATGATTAAAACTTTATTTTAAATAGCTGCACCTCTATTTAATCAGGAATCTTATTAGTATTAACTACTTGACAGATCTCAGTGATAGAGCAATAATTAAAATTTAAACCAAAATTCTTGGGATGTCTGGGTGGGTCAGTCAGTTCAGTGACCAACTCTTGATTCTGGCTCAGATCATGATCTCCAGATCATGGGATCTAGCCTTGTGTGGGGCTCTGCACTCAGTGGGGAATCTATTTGAGATTCTCTCTCTCCCTCTCCCTTTTCCCTCCCCCAATTGCACAGGTGCATGATTTTGCTACTCTCTTTTTTATATCTTTTTCAAAAAGTTAAACCAAAATTTTAATAAAGCATCTATAAAACTATAAAACTAATCTATAAAAATTAAGACCTAAAAGCTTAATTTATATATATCTTCTTAGAAAAATCAATAATGCAAAAAGGAAGAAATACAGACACTGTTGCATAGGTATACAATTTCAAGAGACCTGTGAATGTTTTCATCAAGATATTTTGAAATAGGCTTCAAGTCAGTTTGGTGGCTGGGATAGAAGCCTACTTAGAAGTAAATAAAATTAATGATAATGGATTTCACAATCTAAGACTTTCCCATTTTGAGAGAGCAACTGCCGTTTGATGGTTAGGAACCTGCTTTGGATATCTCAGACACTTACAGATTCCATATGAGTTTGAGAAAGCATTTAAAGGTCACTTTCTAGACAGTAAAACAAGAATAATAGTTGTTTTTATATTACTGGATAATTTTATGGGTTGAATGGGATGATGTAAGAACTGTTAACAATGATAAGAATCCATTATTATTCTGATTATAAATAATTTGTTAAAGCACACTACCATCAAATTATGAAAAGAGTGACACAGGGGCGACTGGGTGGATCAGTGGGTTAAGCCTCTGCCTTCGGCTCAGGTCATGATCCCAGGGTTCTGGGATCGAGCCCCACATCAGGCTCTCTGCTCAGTGGGGAGCCTGCTTCCCCCTCTCTCTGCCTGCCTCTCTGACTACTTGTGATCTCTGTCTGTCAAATAAATAATAAAATCTTAAAAAAAAAAAAGAGTGACACACACACAAAAAAAGAGTGACACAGTTTTATAAACTTTTTTTCATAGCCCTTAAAATATTCTGAGTTAAAATGTTAGGATAAGCTGATTTTATTCACACAAATAGACTTCTTTAATATTCTGTAAAAAGCATGTATTTGTTATATTTTCCAGACTTATGACTTATGACTGACTTATAAATTTGGTTCCACTGAAAAATTTCCAGCTGTACTACAAAAGACATTTTAAGATTTCTCATATTTGTGTTAGGGAATATTCTATCTTTGTTGATATTAAATTTGTTTACACGTAACTCACCATAACTTTGATGAGTAATACTGGTAAATAGATATTTATAACACCAGTATCAGCACATTCAACAAAAAATTAGATACACTCTAGTCTTTTGCAGATAAACCCTACTTTTGTATTTTTATAAAATGTCCTGACTCTCTGGGACTTAAATCTTCAAACCATACCAAAATACTGGAGCTGAGAATTTTTAATCAACAGGCAAAATCCAGGTCCCAAGAGAGCTCACAGAATGGCATAAGAAACAGGCACATATCATAAACAAATACAATACTACAATACAAATGCTAATAATAAGGCTGCTACAGGGAGTTCTTAGGTGAAGGAGGTACTAAAAGGCAGGTTTCAAGAGGTGGTGATTAGTTAAGTAAGCTAGCAAGGGTAGAACAAAGACAATCCAAGCTTGTCCACAGCACACATGCAGGAGAAAGCACATAAAACACATCACATTCCCCAAATACAAGTAGATCGTTAGCAGAAAACAGAATGCATATAAGGAAACTGCAGAAAAAAACTGACCAGAATCCACCAAAACACCAAAAGCTTCCTAAGCCAGAACTTACAGTAGCAACATTTTTAAAGCAGTTAAACTGCAGCCAGAGCTGTTGCTAATACATAGTCTACCTCACCTGCCAACGCAAGTCTCTCCACAGAAGAATCCGTTTCCATCCCTGGTCCCAGAAATGACTTGGACACAGTTTCTAAGTCTCTTTGCTGGCTTCCCTTCCCCTATGCCCTGCTATTGGAAGTGACTCATCCTAATACCCAAGTTAAAAAAAAAAAAAAAAAAAGAGTCAAAGGAGCAAAGGAATTTGCCTTCCACAGGCTCTTGCCTTCTAGGAGAAATATGATTACCTCTCCATAGCTGTAACTAAAACCATGTAACTTCAAATTAGACTATAACCTAAGGTTGTCCAAGCAAAATCACTACCCAAAGACTGCCTATCAATTAGGGAAAAATTTAAGTTCCTACCTCATATAAACATAAAAATAAATTCCATAAGTATTAAAATGTAAATTATAAAAATATGATCAAAGCACAAGAAAATTTGGCTAAATATCTGTCATAATCCTGTAAGACAAACAACTTTTCTAGGTAAGAAGGGAAACCTAAAAGTTATAATGGAATAAACTAACAGATTTAATAATAACATAAAAATGTAAAACTCCCATACCAGCAAAAGATACCACAAATCATGCTTTAAAAGTCTACAAACTGGGGCGGCTGGGTGGCTCAGTGGGTTAAAGCCTCTGCCTTCGGCTCAGGTCATGATCTCAGGGTCCTGGGATCAAGCCCCGCATCAGCTCTCTGCTCAGCGGGGAGCCTGCTTCCTCCTCCTCTCTCTGCCTGCCTCTCTGCCTACTTGTGATCTCTGTCTGTCAAATAAATAAATAAAATCTTTAAAAAAAAAAAAAAGTCTACAAACTGAAGAAATACTTGCAACATATAAAGAAAAACTAACACCCATAAAATACAAAGATGATAAAAAAATAAAATTTTTTAAATCCAGTAGAAAAAAGGGCAAATGTACTCACAGTCAACTCACAATATAATTTGAATAAAGACATCTGCTCAAAAAACTAATGTCTAAAGAAATAAATATTTGAATTCCAATGAAATGTAATTCACCACACTAAACCGATAAAGACCATAAAATGATCATGTAAGTATTGGCAAGGATGTAGGAAAATGGGTGCAAACTCTGAACATGGACAAACTTTTTGGTGAGCAAACTGGCAATACTGATTAAAGCTTCAATTGCAGGGCACCTGGGTGGTGCAGTTGATTCAGACTCCAACTCTTGGTTTCAGCTCAGGTAGTGATCTTACAGTTATGAGATCGAGTCCCGCAATGGGCTCTGCACTCAGTGCAGAATCTGCTTGAGCTTCTCTCCCTTTCCCTCTGTTCCTCCATGCTGTGCACATGTACTCTATCTAAAATAAATAAGTAAATCTTAAAAAAAAGAAAAGTTTCAATTGCCTCTATTTTTAAAACAGCAACTCTACATCTAGGTATTCATACTACAGGAAGACTCACATAAAATATACACAGTGACAATATGCATAGCAAGACTATAATTCAAGAGCTACAAACAAGCTAAATATTTATCCAGCAATAATTAACTGGTTAAATAAACTACAGTGGGATGTGCAACCCTGAAAAGATGAGGTACAGAGCTTGTGCACTGACATGGAAAATGTTACAAAAGTGTTAAATGAAAAACAGGACAGCTTACTGTCTGATCTTTTTTTTTTTTTTTAAATCAAATAGGCGCCTATGCATAAAGAAGAAATGCAACTGGCAGGGAACAGAAAGACTCCTCATTTTTTTTTCCTTTGGTTTTATTTATTTATTGTCAGAGAGAGAGTAAGTGCATGCACGTGCAGGGGGAGCAGCAAGCAGAAGGAGAAGCAGGTTCCCCACTGAGCAAGGAGCCCTATGCAGGACTTGGTCCCAGAACCTTAGGATCATGACCTGAGCCAAAGGCAATTGCTTTACCAACCTACTGAGCCACCCAGGTATCTGGAGAATCCTCACTTTCTACTTTATAGTACTACATTGTTGTACCTTTTTACAATGAATATATATATATGTGTGTATGTGTGTGTGTGTGTGTGTGTATATATATACACACACTTTACATTTAAAAAATTATTTTACAAAACCATACCAAAAGTAGGGAATGGTTTACAGTGTAAGTTTTAGACTCTGCCATTGTCCTTTGCAGTCTTTACAGGGCCACCAAGGTTCTGAAAAACAAGATGCTCAAGGACCTAATTCAAAGCAGGCAATAAGTGTCATGTCTACAATCCCTGAATGAAGCCACCTTGGGATTTAAACACTGCTAAAATATAGTGTAGCTTTACCAACATTTGATATGGTCAGTCTTCTTAACTTTAGCCATTGTAATAGCTACATAATGGTATCTCACGGTGAAGTTAATCTGCATTCCCTACTGACTACACATGTTGACCATCTTTCCATATTTTACACACTATCTGTATTTATCCTGTAATGAAGCATCCATCAAAATATTTTACCCATTTTTCAATTGGGTTACTTTCCTTATTGTTTTATCTAAAGAGTTCTTTACATATTCTAAATATGTCATTAGTCGGGTATATGTTTCACAAAGATTTTCTCCCAGAATGCGGCATCTCTTTTTATTCTCTTACTAGTGTCTTTTGAAGAGCAGACTTTAATTTTAATAAGATCTAGTTTATCAATTCATCCATTTACATATTGTGCTCTTGGTGTTGTATCTAAGAAATCATTACCTAGTTAAGGTCTCAGATTCTCTCCCATTTTCTTCTAGTTTATAGTTTTAGGTTGCACATTTAGGTCTCTGGGCCAGTTTGAATTAATTTTTGTATATGGTGCAAAATATGGATTCATTTCCATTTTTTGTAGATCAATGTCCAGTGCTCAAGCAGTATTTATGAAAAATGCTATTATTTTTTCCACTGTATTGCTTTCTAAGGCTTTGTCAAAATCAGTTATCAATATGTAAGTGGGTTTACTTCCGGACTATCTCTTATGTTTCATTGATATATTTGTCTATTTGTATGCCAATTCTGCTTTTACTGTAGCTTTACAGTATTTCTTGAAATTAGGTAGTGTTGGTTCCCCAACACTGTTCTTTTTCCCACTTGTTTTGGCTATTCTAAGTTCTTGCATTTACATATGAATTTTATTCTAGGCAAAAATGCCTGCAAGGATTAAAGAAGAATTCCCTTGAATCTACAGATTAATTTGGTAAAAATCACATTTTTCTTTCATTTTTAAAATTTTTTTAGGTTTTTAATTTTTTTTTAAGATTTTATTTATTTCTTTGACAGAGAGAGCATACCAACAAGCAGAGGGAGCAGCAGAGAGGGAGAAGCAGGCTCTGGCTTAGCAGGGAATCCAATGCGAGACTCCATTCCAGGACCCTGAGACCATGACCTGAGCTGAAGGCAGATGCTTAACCGAATGAGCCACCCAGGCACCCATTTTTTTTTTATTTTTTAAGATTTTATTTGAGAGAGGGAGATAGAGCTAGCATGAGCAGGGGGAGAGGTAGAGGGAGAGAAGCAGACTCCCCACTGAGTGGGGAGCCCTACCTAAGGCTCCATCTCAGGACCCTGAGCTCATGACCCGAGCTGAAGTTAGACGCTTAACTGACTGAGCCCCTTAATTTTTTTTCTTTTTTAAGATTTTATTTACCTGACAGAAGGAGACACAGGGAGAGAGGGAACACAAGTAGGAGTGGGAGAGGGTGGAGCAGGCTTCCTGCCGAGCAGGGAGCCCGATGGGGGGCTCGATCCCAGGATCCCGGAATCATAACCTGAGCCGAAGGCAGATAGACACTCAACAACTGAGCCACCAGGTGCCCCATTTTTTTTTAACTTCTTTAAGATTTTATTTTTTATCAGTTCTATACCCAACATGGGGCTCATACTCACAAACCCAAGATCAAGAGTCTCATGCTCTTCCAAATGAGCCAGCCACCCATGATCTCAGGCACCTCAGAGATCATTTTTTAAAGATAACTCCTTAAACTTTAAAAACCTTTAAGAGAATTATAGTTACTGTAGCCAAGTTTCCACCAATTTTCTTGTCCAGAATAGTTGGTTATAAAGTTAGAATTCTGTAAATTGGTGATGTGTTCTTAGTACTCTGTATCTATCTATCCATCTATCTATCTATCTATCTTCCTAAGACAAATTTGTGTGCTTTTGCTTTTTTTTCTTGTTGTTTTTTGGGTGAGAGAAGTGAAGTGTGTGTGAGAGAAATGAAGTTATAATAATGTGTGTGTGAGAGAAATGAGGTTATAATAAAGAAATACAGGTTTAGAAGATACTTTGAAGGTCATCTTGTTCAGTGAGAGAAGGTTCAAGTGAGAGAAAGTGCAGAGGAACCCCTCCCCACCAGCAACCTAAGTTAATGCACTGTGTAGAACAGCACGGATTTGTGGATGCTCCCCAATTAGGAGCTCACTCTTCATTTACAGATTTTCGCAGTGTGTCCTAACTTGGATATTTCCCTCATGCCATGACTTATCTTTCAGGTCTCCATGCCATATTCATTTTCCTCATGCCTATAATCCCCCTGACCTGCAGCTCTTCAGATCTGTGCTCCCTGCCTCCTTCTAAAGTCTAGAAACTTAAGGTCTGTGATAGAACTATACTTCAGTTATGCAGCTTAGGAAACTCCTTTTTCTTTTTTTTCCCTAAAAGTAAGCTCTATGCCCAATGTAGGACTTGAAGTCATGACCCCAAGATCAAGAGTTGCATGTTCTACTGACTGAGCCAGCCCAGAACCCCAGGAAACTCCTTTTAAATTTTACACCCAGACTTCTCTCCTGCCTACCAGATTGAAGGGTTAACCGCTCGATGAACCCCACCAGCTAAGGCCTACTAGGACCTCAAGCTTAAGCTATCTAAACCAGCCTTGGGTTTGCACCCGTCCTGCCATCCTTATTTCTCTGAAAGGCATCACCTTGCAGAAACCCCAGCTTGAAAACACTGTGATTTCTCTCCCATCTCTCCTGTTCAATTGCCAGTGTTGCAGAGTTTGCATCTAAAATATCTCTTCCGTCCTTCCATTTTTCTTTTCCCTTTACCACTAAACCAATGCACATTCTCATTACTTCCCACCAATCTGTGGTTTCCCCTTGCTTCAATCCAAAAAAATCAACATTTTAACAAATTTCAGTTTTCCAACTCATATACAGGTTATACAGTTAATTCTCAATATTGAAATAACAACATCTCATAGATAATTATGTTTTATAATGTCACCGTGAACAGTGAATTATCAAGTATCAACCCACTGCTGCTAGTGAGAAATAACCTGGAAAGACAGGTTCCTACAAACCTCTAGTCAAAATATTTTCCTCATTCAATATATAACCCTGCTTTTCGAGTGTTTCTGGTTATAGATCCCCTACTTAGTATATATTGTTGATTAACACAGAACTCAGACCCGAGAACACTCTAACTCTTGCATGAACAAAGCTAATCTAAATACATGTACTTTCTCTACAAGTCACATCACACAACGTTCTTGTGCTTAGAAATACTACACAGCACTTTAGCACCATGCTTAGGAGACATTTTAAACAGGCAAATCACCAACCAAAAAAACATAAAAATGCTAAAAATGTGGCACTAAACAAGCAAGAAAAAGACACTTGCTTAATGCATGAGAACTAAAACAAGAAAACAGAATGCTCATCCTCCGTTCGTACTCTGCACATCAGGCAACTCTAATTTTGTGCCACTCGGCAGAGCACTTCAAGTATTGATCTGAGGATTACAAATAACTTTTACGCAATGGTTCAATTCAAAATATACAATTTGTATCAATTGTATCTCTAATGTATTTAGGTATCCTTAACTTTCAACAGTATTTTGTAGCTTTCAATTTTCTTTAACATATTTTGATAGCTTTATCATAAGTATTTCATATTTTCATATTTTTTAATTTTATTTCAATTTCTCATTCCTCCTTCCAACTTTACAGAAATCCACCTGATTTTTGTATATTAATGTTGTATACTTCAACCTTACTAAACTCATTTGATTAGGGCTAACAGGATTCTATGTGATCTTCAAATGTAGACAATCAGGCCATCTGTGAATAAGGGTAGTTTTATTCCTTCCTTTCTCGTGTGAATAACATTTTTTTTCTTCCCTGATTGCACTACCTAGAATCTCCAGGAAAATGTTGAATACGACTGGTGAAAGTAAACATCTCTATCTTGTTCCTGATTGTATAAAGAAAGTATTCAATCTTTCACCAGTAAGTACAATGTCAGTAAATGAGGTTTGTCATGAATGTCCATTACCAGATTGAGAAATCTTACTTCTTTTTTAACATCATAATTTTGTTTTATATTTTTCAGTGTTTCAAGATTGTTTATGCACCACACCCAGTGCTCCATGGAATACATGCCCTCCTTAGTACC